>JAMPIT010000467.1:4772500-4970000 GCA_026261815.1 Monarcha castaneiventris obscurior | reverse complement strand
TTGCTTCTTTTTCTATTATAAAACAACAAGAAGGAATGAATGTGCTCCCAACCTTGGTGTAGTACAGAACCATTTTATAAATATTTAACATTCTATAGGACTGATTCATATATTCTCACACAACTCTGTGGCAAGGCTGACCCATACTGCCGACATTCTACATATCACTGAGACAGGGAGGTGAAATTTTCCTGCTTTCAGTCTAATTGTCTTTGACAATTGCAGTGCCTAGTGCTACACTGCTTGTGTTGTATTTAAAAACAGGGGAAAGAGTAGAGACTTGTTCATTAAAGATGCAGTATCCCTGGTTCACAAAAATGCATCTGGCAGGTTCAAAATCGAATGTCAACCAAAGGTCCTTGCAGAGTGTGAGCTTCAGTTCATGTATTGGTTAGTCACCAGCACAGCTGGGCTTTTTTTGAATTCTGAAATACTAATATCTCCATGTTTACTAATGTGCTTCATATAAATCTGCAGACAATTAAATGACTTTTCCTTTTTTTTTTTCTTTTTTTCTTTTTTAAGTAAAGAGACAAAGCTATTTTTTGGACATGGTGTGTATGCACATATAAATATTATATACACACATGCACACATACAAGATGGAAAGGAGTTAGTGCTGTGAGGACAAGGTTAGCTTTCAGAGCTGATGATGAAAACCAACAGATACAGATTATTATACATCGGAGGGATGACTTTTCTAACAAGGGCAGAAATCAGGAGTAATTCCTGTAAGTCAAAAGGGTTATACCACCTTCAAACTGGTGTAAGTGAAAGCGTAGGAGGCCCTACAACTTTTGGTGGCCTTGTTTTGTGACAAAGTGTATCCTTCAGATCTAAGTAATACACTCTCCCTTGTGATGGAGTGCTTGAGAGAAAAATGCAGGGGGATTGTAAGAACAGCCCTTTACCTGAAGTCATTTGTATTTGCAGACAGTGAAAACCCTGGTCATATCCCCAAATTTGCCTTCAATGTATTAATATCTTGATGCAGGAATTAATTTGCAACTCTTTAACTAAACGATCCCCTAAAGAAACAATCTACAAAAACCCACCTAAATATGACCTTGTACCATTTTACAGAGCACAGCCTCCAAATAGCTGGTAAAGACACCCAGATGGTATATGGCCTATGTATTTTAGTCAGATGGTTGATTTTCCCCTCGGTAGGTTTGTAATGCTCAAGAAAACATTTTGCCCATCTCTCTGCATTTGAGTAGAATACAGACTGACTAATAGATAAATAATCCATGTGAAAGTAAATAGCCTTAAAGTAAACTGCCTTCACATTCCATTGATCAGCTCAGTCAGCAAACTTTTATATATTGTCACTAATGTTCTAAATATTTTGAAGAGAAACATGCCAGAAGTATAGAGTATTTCCATTTCTGTCTCACATAAGGTCATTATGAACTCCTCCTTGAATTGATATTGATCCTTCAGCTTGCAGGAATATTCCTCCAATTTATTTTACTTTTGTTGCTACAGAATTGTTACTGAAGGTACAAGGAAGAAAAGGAGCTGATGCAGAATGGAACCCACACATAAAAATATGACATAAAGCATCTGCAGTGATAGGCTGACACAGCAGATGCTTTTTAACCATTTCAGGTTCCTTAAAATTCAGGGTTGTGCCAGTGGCAGGAAGCCCCAGTCAACCACCTGGGCACTTCTGTGGCAGCAGCCCCCAGCTTTGCTCAACTGTAAAAGACAACAAACAGCTTCCTACCATGGAAATGTCTAAGACTAGCAAATATTTCATTCTGAAAACACCATTAAAACGTATTTTTTTCTCTTCTCAGAAACAATCCTACCCTTTGGGACCCGCTCAAGTTCAGGATAGTGCTTCAGCCTTCCTGCATGCATCATGACTAGAAGGCTGCTGAGAGGGGTGAAGGACCAGCAGCATGCCAAAACCTGCTCAACTAGGGACAAAACAGGGACTGAATGTGAGAGAAGGAAGGAAAGAATAAGAAGGACAGGATATGGCAGGGGGTTTAGCTGGCTCAGCCCCGAATTCCGTCAAAGGAGTGGCCAGAAACCAACTTGGAGAAGGGTTGAGGTGCTTCCTGTTAGCAGTTCCTGGCCAAGCTCTCACCAAATTCAACAGGCACCCCCCCAAAGCTATATCAAGGACAGCTGCTGGTAAGGAAGGATTTGGGTAACGATCTGGCTCTGTTTTCCTCTCCTTACAGCAGCCGTGATAGGATGAAGTTTTCCACTTCTGCCGCCCAAAATTGAATTGAGACCTGGAGACGTGAGCATGTGTGCGTGGAACCTGCATTTTCACACCATTTCAGTTTCTGCCTGCTTCTCACTTTGGTTAACATTTGAAAAACCCATTTCCCAGAGTGACGTTTTAGAGAGAATGACTTAAAGCTGGAAGCCAAAGGGACTGTCTATAATTGTTTGCTTTTGGTTTTGCTACAGGATAAAAAGAGGGGGGAAAAACCACTCAGTGCGTAGTTTTCATTTTACAAGCTGCAAAAAAATCTGTAAGGAGTATAGTTGGGAGAAATAGTTTATCAAAACTTGTCTGAGCCTTTTAAATGAGCACAGCTCAATGGCAGATATGAAAGGCAACGTCTAAGACAGAAATTGGGTCAGCGATCTGCAACAGTGTACTTGCCAGTGTGATCAGTGTGTACCTACAGCTAATGGGGACATCAGCATCTCCCAAATACGAGGATGGTGGAATGACCGGGGTGAAGAAGCAGCCTGTGGAGGTTTGGGGAAGCAGAAAGACTGGGTCATAACAAGGATCATAGACTGTAATTGCTGTTGAAAAGAAAAAGAAAAAAAAGAAGAAAAGCAGGTGATGTACTTAAGTCTTACTTTCTATATCCTTAATGAAAGGCACTGTTTTTAAAATGGTACTTTTATGCTTAAAACATAAAGTTTTAGATAGACAAAATGTTTGCCAGGAATCCATCTTAAATTAGATTTTGGTTTATTTGCTCTGTTTTTAGCATGTTCTATCTAAATATATATATATATATATCTTAAAAGAAAAATAAAGAAAAGTAATAATCAAGAGTCATAAATTTCCAGCAATATCACAAAATCCCTCATTAGCTTTCTGAACTCTAAATGTCTCCATTGATTTAACAAAACGGACAAGGTCTGTACAATTTTTGAGAAGACAAACATGACCTAGTAACTGGTATCTCTCTTCTTGGGGCTTTTCAGTGCATTTATTTAATGGTCTGGACGTACATTACTTAAGAGAAACATTAAATGCCAGTGCTTTGCAACAGTTTTGTTACTGTTTCTTTAAAGTAAACAAAAAATACATTCAAAAAAGCAAGGCTGTTTTGTTCATGTGATGGCAGAGGCTTTGGGCAGCTGCAACAAGCACTGCTCTTGCTCAGAGACATTACCCAACATCAGTCAGCTGTCACCAAAAGAGTTGCACAGAAAGCATTAAAGGATAAAAAGAAGGGGGGGCTGGGGTGGGGGAGAACTGAGCAAAATGCCACACATGCCAGCTAGTCTTTCCAGAAGGAAGACACCAGAATATGTATATTTGGGGGAGGAAAAAGGAGGGGGTAAAGAGCACTAACAGAAAAACTTGACTTCAGGGGAAAAAACAGCAGCTCTCTGAAACTTGTTTAGCAGGTTTGCATTCCTAATGTAATCTGACTTGTGTTGGTGGTGTTTTTTGCCCTATTTCTTACTTTGCCTTCCAAGAGAAATGTAACAAAACTGAGGTAGAAATAATGGTGGGCACACTCCAGCCTGAAAGATTTCTAATGGATGCTAAATGAAGATTGCATTAAGGACAATGAAGCCATATGTACACAACAAAAACTCAACTTCACAGTTTGGGAAGGGAAGTAAATGTACTTTGGGGGTTCAGTTTTGCTTTGTTATTGGTACTGTTTGTTTGGTCACAGTCCACTGCACTGCTATAAACAGCTCTGCAACCCATAGCTCTGCCAGCGACCTACACTGATTCCACTCCCTACAGCTTCACCAAAATAGCCTCAAAACTTCGACTAGAGCCATACAACAAAGGCCAGCCGTCACAGCTTAAGGTAATTTGCCTCTCAGAATCCTACCAAATCTTACGTCTGACTGTTTCAGATGCTAACATAAACTGATTAAGTGGCTCTTTCATCTATGCACCTTCTAAAGACTGTATCATGTTATTATCAAGGAACAATATGCTGAAAACTTACAGTTCACCAACAAGAAAAATCGTTCTGCTCTGGTTTGATGTGACAAATTGGCAAAAGAACCATTCCTGAACACTGGGAAATGCTTTTGTTTCTATTTTTAAAAACTGTAAAGCTTCAGTCATATCACACTTTAGTTTTTTCCTGGATACATTCAAAATAATTTTCCTTGCCATATTCCAATTGTTGAGGTAAACATACATATTTAATATAAAGTAACATTGAAGCCTAGCCTATAACTCTCAGCAGTACATAGTGCTTTCAACACATTCCTTTGAGGTACTGTACAAATCACAATCACTTTCCTGAGTTTTTGCAGACAGAACATTAAAAGAAATGAACTGCAGAAATTAAGGTCCAGATTACCATTACCCTGTTTTACCTGTTCTTAGTTTAACACCACAGAACAGACAGGATTGAGGAATACTGTTGCTCTTAGAATAGCAAAAATCTGGCTCTCTGTCGCAACACAACCGTTCATCTCTTTAGTCCAATAATGTTTGAAGTTAAAGCTCTTTATATTAGCACATGCCACCAATGTAATTGTGAGGCAAACAAAAAATAAAGCACCACTTCAGGCACTTGACAGCAACTAAATCTCAAGAACAGCAGAATGGAATCAACACACAGGGTTCATGTCCTTCTGAAATCAACCCACTTGCACCTTGCTCCTTGGTGAGTATTGTCTAGCTTGAACAGAACTGAGCATCAACATGCGCTTTCTGTCACGTGTGGCTTTTTCAGATCAGCAGCTCTTGTTTGATGCACTTTTCCTTCAAGTATACCCTGGCTCTTTAGAGGCAAGGTAAATTGTAGTCTTCCCAGTACCCCTTGCAATTTTAACACTACTGAAAAGGGTTCTCTACCCCTATGTAGCAGATTCTGTGTGTGCCAACATTCATTACATTTTTTTTTTAAGTAGCATCACTGACTGCAACCAAACATTTTGTTCCATTCAACATATGTATCAAGCTCTTTTTGAGATATGCTAGGCTGTATCTTGCAGAAAGCATTTTCAAAGTCTTGATATGTAACTGGCCTCAACTGGCTGGGCATAATGGCTGAAAGGTCTGTGGCTGGCATGGCATGGAGTGGGCCCACCACAGCTTCCTGACACAAGTGAGCCACATCTAGTCCAGAAAAGCCTTCTGTGCGCTGGACAAGCAGTGCAACCTCCTTGTCATTGAGACAGTAATTGTGCTGTGAGAGCAGTTGTACTATTATCTGGTGTCTCGCTGTGCTGTCAGGAAGTGGGATTAAAAGTCGTTTCATGAAGTACCTTCGAAGAGATTCATCAATTTCTTCTGGTTTACTCGTGGCGCAAATTACTACTATTTGGTCCTCAGCAGAAGTCAGTACAGTGTCCAGCTGCATAAGGAACTCGGTTCTCATCCGACTTACTGGACTATGTTCTTCACTCACTTGAGAGGAAAGGAGCATATCAATGTCACTAACAAAAATCACCGAGGGTTGGCGACACCTTGCCACGAGGAAGGAGGCATGGACAATTTTTTCTCCTTCCCCTAACCACTTTGTGACAAGGCCAGAGCCAGTGATTTTGAAAAAGGTGGCCCCCAGCTGACTAGCTATACATCTGCCCATTAATGTTTTGCCTGTTCCCCGAGGTCCAAATAAAAGGATGCTCCGAGGTAGAGCAGTCAGTCCATTGAATGCATCTGACCTCAATACTGGCCATAAAACCTCCTCCTTAATGACGGCCTTTACTAGATCTAGGCCAGCAATGTCACTCCAGTCCACGGGAGGTCCTTGGTTGATAATCTCATTGGTAACAAGGTCAATGAGGTGTGTGTCAGTATTCTTCAGTTGCTCGTCCACAGAGTGGTTGGATGAGGTAGCTGCACGAAGTCCCGGGCCTTGCATTGGGTGAGGGAGGAGCTGCCTGTGCTCGTCACCATGCTCATTCATTACTGGGGAGCTATACTTCCCAAATGAGTCACTCGATCTCGAACCCAGTGAGTTTTTAGCAGTACTATAGGATGGGGGTGTTAAAGCCCTACTGGACTGGCTACTGAATTTCCTTTGCTGTTCAGAGGACATTAGCTGCTTTGTTGGCTTAAATGCTAAGGATGATGTTTCAGCACTTCTGTCAAAACCATTCCCTCTGTTTGCATTTGAAATGCTGTTGTCTGGCATTCGATACATTGGACTCTGTGTAGATCTCTGTTGGCCATAGCTGTAATTTCCATAACTGGAGTCCATTTCTCCTTGCCCTGCCATGTAGAAAGCTTTCCTTTTGAGAGAGCTGGCTGAACTGTTTGTCAGGGCAGATGGCGCAATTGGCGTCAGACCGTGGCCCTGGTAGGAGTAGCTGGGGACAGTGGTTGGGGGCAGAGGGGTTGGAGCAGGGATTCCTGAAGGCAGGTAAGCTGAGGGTGGCGGGGCCCCCCCAGGGCTGTACCCAGGGCCAACAGCGGTTTGAGGAGGATAACTGGCGGAAGGGTAGCTGTAACTGGAGAGGTTGGAGGTCCCGTTGTAGCCAGGGACGAGGGCTGGCGGTGGCGGTGGTGGCGGGGGCTGTAAAAGTCCCGAGCTATGCAGGGGGGATGGATGAGGGGATGGAAGTGCAGGTGCTGGCTGGCCGCTGTAACTGGTATGCAAGTACGAGCCGTTGTATCCTGTGGCATATTCCTGAGATGGGAGCCCTGAATGAAGACTGGGAACGGTATGACTTCCACAGGTGCTGCTGGAGTAACTGGGTTCAGCCAGGTTACTGGCCACCCCAGGAGAGCTCCCAATGCTGGCTGAGACATCTGCGGGAGGGAGGGCTGCACTTACCCCAGCTTTGCTGGCAGTGATGACATCTGGGACACAGTTCATAGGATACACGCTCTCCGAGTTCAGGGATGGCTGCCAAGGCTCACTTTCATTCTTCCGACCATTCACCAGCCCCGAGGGAGCTTCAGAGTAATTGCTGAGAATGGGTCGCTCAGCCGGGCCTTCCAAAATACCGGAATATTTCTCTGCATACTTTTTCAGAAGGTTGGAGGCGGTCAGAGCCGAGATGTCGTCGTTGGCCCAGGCGTACTGGTAGGTGCGCTGCAGGTGCCCCCGGTAGGCTTCCACCTTGTGGGCTGGGGACCGGGTGGTTGAAGTGATATCGAAGTGCTGTTCTGGCCACTGGGCATGCTCCGGCGTCCACTGCATCTTCAAGCCTAGGGCAGTAGGAAATAACAAAGTTAACAGTGACCCCAGCTTTTCCCATGCGTTTTCAAACGAGTTTTCAAACATGCAGCCTGTGAACTTCTTCAGCTCTCTGAAACACCGCACTTAACACCACCAGTTTTTAGGGAAAGAAAATGTAATGTCTTTAAGAAGTGGTATGGTTGGTTTGTTACAGGCACATACACACATAGCCAAATTTTTTGCCAATTCAGTAGGGCGTCAATTTTTTGTTTAAAAAAATATAGGTAATGCTACAGCTCTCAAAGTAATTAAATAAAACTCAGTACATTTTAAATACTCTGAATGGAGATTTACTGTTAACATACAAGGCATCCAACTGCTCTGTCCTCTTTCATCACAGTTTCAGTTTCATATTTTAACCAATATAAAAATATGAGACACAGCTGACAGATCACATCTAGGATACCTCTCTTATTTGGTACTGAACACCTAGTTAGCAGAGTATAATGCACCCTGCGCAGAACAATATGACACAGACATAGCAGGTCATTCCATAATCCAACTCTCATCTAAAGTGGTCCACGACAGTTTCAAATCTGCTTCGTGGAGTGCAGCAAAGCAATCTCCCAGGCAGCGCTCTGTCGCTTTCATCACACAAAGCCTACAACTCGGTATGAATTACAACTGGCTCCTTTCTGCCTCTCAGTTCTGTTGTTGAGGGTCTGGAAAAAAAAAAAACAAGCATGACTTGTCTGTCGGTCTCCTTGCTTGCTTTCTCTCCCCCCGCTCTGCTTCACAGCCTCCAGGGTACAAAGAAAGAGGGTTAAAGAAAAAAATAAAGGAAAAAAAAGATGAAGAAAAGGAAAAAGAAATGAAGCCAAGTCCCTAAAAGTTCTGTGGCTTCCACAGCTAGCTATAAAAAAACCCCAGAATAAACAATACAAAACCAAAACCAAACCTATCATAAAAAAAAAGAGAAAAAGAAAAAAAATGTGTATGTCACACTAAAGCAATTAATCTTTTAATAATGTGATGTGAATTATCCCTCCTCTTTGCAATCCACTGCAATAGGTAAGAGCAATTTACAAGCGTTAAGATAACCCCCTCCAACTTGTACCTATGCACGGTAGACACATTGCTGGGTTTTGTACAGCTGTATCAAATAGACCTCCTTAATCTCTCTCGTATTACCAAAAGTGATTTTTGCAAACAGTCTTGTGCCCTCTGGCACAGATTCCCTGATAAGGAGGAGGCCTAGTCGAAATGAAGCATCTGTGGCACTAGCTCCCCTCTGAATTACTGCAGTCTATTTTGACAGCTTCTACCCCCTCCTGTTTCTCTCCCCAACCCCTTTAGCTCTTCATTGCCTGACTCTGGCATCTGACATGGCCAGCTTAGCCTCGCTGAGCTAAACCTAACACAGCACACAGTTTGGTAACAGAATGGCATGTTTATTCCCTTCTGACTCCCTCTTCCTTGTTTGCAAAACCACTGCACCAGACACTGGAAGTTAATTAGCAGGATGATGCTGTGCTAATTGTGTTAATTTACAAGGTTTTAGTCAAAGAGAATCATGCCAGGGCTGGCACTGCTGTCATGCTTCCGACTTAATGATTAAGAAATACTGAAAACAAGGTGGGAAGGATTGCAGTAATTACACAATAAATGAATAAAGCAACAGATTCATTTGCAATTATATTTTATTGTGGTTGCACTCATTTGCATTTGGATTCTTCTTTTTTTTTCTTTTTTGGATTCATGTATTTGCAAATCACCAAATCATTTAAATTTAGGCTGAAAATGGCAAAGTACCTCTAATTGAGCCTTAAATTTTATTAGTACAACTATTGCAAATCTCACTCCCCCTGAGCGTGCCATTGATTACTTGTGGATTTTTTATTTCCTGAGCATTCTCTCTCTCGTTTTTCAAACACTTTGACAACTTGATAAAAATATCTGTTAACAATTATACAGTTATCCTAGAAAAGTTAATTCAGAGAAGTGCTTTTGACAAATGCAGCTTTGAGGTTTTGTCAGATTTATTTCTATCATCTACCACTAATATAATATTTTTTTCTAATTGTTTCAACCGTTGTCTTTCAGAGGGAGTAAGTATATCAAGAAATTGGGAGAAATTATAGAAATCATGTATTTAAATAATTGCATTAAAAAAAAAGCAATTTTAATGAGACACTAACAGAAGGTTCCAGAAATCACAGTTTGTTAAATCCTGCTGGAAATCTGAAGAGCAAATCACCAAGACCCAGTTGCAAGCAATCAGTATCTGAAGTTATTCTAATGTCATGAGAAATACCATAAGCTTTTTTAAAAGCCAAAAATATTAATGTTCCTGCAACACAGAACTGCATGACAGCATACAAGTTAACATTAAAAAGAAAAAAGTCAAACAAAACAAACAAACAAACAAACCCTATCTGTGTTCTGCAATGTTTTGCTTATAAGGTTACCAAAACACTGAAAGCTTCTGTTACAGAGATGCAGAAAAACTTGAGTAGGCTGATGTTTCACTAGATACTAATGAACAGATGCCATGGGAAAGACATTGCAAAGAATGCACTAAAGTAGCAGTGAAACTTTGGAGAAAGAAGGCAAAATAGACATGGATGGAGCAGAGAACCTGATAGGGCTGTACTTGTACCGTAGTTAATGAATATGCTTTTGACACATTGTTTTTGACTGCTTCTAAAAGAAAGCCTATTCAATTTAAAGAGACAAAAAATGCACTGGATCAGAGCTGAACACCATATATCAGACACTACCTACTTCATAAGCTTTTCAAAATACCTTTCACAAATACTTTAAAAAATTATCAGCTGGTCTTTTTTATTCAGAATGGATCATGTGTTTTTAAAATAAAATAATTAAATTTATAGGCATAGTGGGGAGATGTGTTTAGATTGTGTAAAAATGAAATTATTTGAATTTTGTCTAGATTAATTTCTTTTCCTTATTACGAGGCTGCAAAGAATGTCAGAAAATCTAAATTGTCCATTATAAGAGGAGGGAAAAATCACATCATCAGCATTCTTTATTTAGAATAATTGCTAGATAGACCAGTAGTTTCACACTGTCATGCTATCTTTGGATATGCTCACTGAACAATAATTGAAAGTTTATTTATTGATGCATATTAAATACCAGTGCATTTAACAAAGGCTGTAAAGGCAGGATTAGGCTTTGATTAGATAAGCTTAAGAGAACAGGACTGTTCTCATCCCATGAAACATGAGCATTTATTCCAGCACATCGCAATCATTAGTGTTATTTGGAAGCATAGGTTAATAGTTAACCATAAGCATATTTTTTGCATTAGTAAGCAGTGAAGAAATCTGAATTTACATGAAGTCTACTGGAATGGTCTGGACTGGGGGGCACAAAGAGCCATTTCCTCAATTTGATATTAATTGAAAAAGCAGAAAACTTTTGCTAGGTTTGACTCTACTTGATAATAGTTCACAAATTGTTTGACAAAAGTCAAACGTCTTATTTGGGAGAAAAAAAGAAGAAGCAGCTGTTGTACTTTTTAATTATGCAAACATTCCCCTTCCCTCTGCCCACCTTCAGCCCCAAATTGCTTAATGTTTGTAGCCACTTCCTTCCATATTTCAACTTGTATCTTATTAGTTGCTTTTTGTTTTAGCTGATACTTCTTCCTGCATTTCTTTTGTTAGGAATTCAAATGCTGATATAAACATCTAAAATCAGGTAAATCAGGGCATATTTAGAGGTTGCATTTTTTTATTTTAGTGTAATTTAAACTCTGACATAAACCAGAGTCCTGCAGATAGTGTATCTGGTTAATAACTTTCTGAAAATCCAGAAGCAATGCAAGGCTGAATGTATTAAAAAAAAAAAAAAAATCTTTGCTAACTTAGGAATCCTCTGAACTATCGACATTTTTGAACTGTGTAAAGTGTGCTGGTATGGGCTGTAAAAGGCAAAAGGAAAGGATTCTGTTCCTTAAGTACAGGTATGTACTTACCAGAGAATTGCTTTTAAGATAAATTTAATACATTATATAGAGAGGTAGTGTAGGCTTTTTTAGCAGTATCTATTTTTCCTTGTCCTGACAGCCTTGCTATACATCCCTGCTCTGTAATTCTTACAGTTGGAGCTATCTGGATTACATTCAAAGCAATTATAGTCAACAATTTCATTATGGAATTACTTCGAACTAAGTGTTCGACCATATTTCCCCTTCTAATATTGTGCACTTAGACTGAAAACGGAAAATCTAATACATGATACTTCATCAGTTGCACATATAATAATTCCATATGGCCGAAAGCCACTTACATATTCAGATATATGAATGAAAATTAAAAACAAACAAAAAAAAACCCAAACAAAAAGGGAAAAAATGCCAGAGTTATGAAAAAATAACATTGCAATCTGAACGCAAAAAGGAACAAGCAACATCCTACACATCCTCACTGTCCAACGGGGCCTGATCCTGCTGGGAGCTTGGATGAGTTTGTGCATACAAAGAGCCCCCCAGTGCTGGTGCCCTCAGCATCAGGTCAAAACTTCTCATACCCTTACAGGATTATATCTGTCAAAAAAGATAAATAACTAGCCTTTGCTTTCAATTTAAATACAAGGGTTTCTGTTTCCAGGCATGGAAACATGGTCCAGAAATAGGACCACACTGGGTAAAACCACCACAAAGGATTTACAGTATCCCAACTCACCAACTTGTCTAGCAACCATGTGCTTCAGAGAAAGGATACTAGTACTTTAGTAAACCTCTCATCTATTCACACCTCTAATAAAATAATCAAATTAAATCATATGCAGCTGTGGATTTCTGAAGATACTGGAAGAGATTGCACTGCACTTCCATAGATGCTGGTGAAAAAAACCTAAATGTCCCAGAGCTGCTGTGCACAAGGCACTAGAAACAGGGCAGTACACCAACCTTCCCAACCAGCTACTGAAGTTTCAGTTTGGATCAGGGGCCTTCAACTGTTCCTTCAACATACCTGAGGCAAAAGAAAATAATTCTTCTCTTCTTGTGGTCTCTCTTTTCCTGCCCCATTCACCCCTGCAGTGCATAGGTCCTACCTAGCACACATCTTCAGCTTCCTTTGCAAGCACCAGGAGCTCAAGCTCAACCTCTTAACTTTAGGCCTGTCGTTAAATATGATCTGAGCAACTGCCTAATGCGCTGTTGAAAAGGGCTGCACTGCACCAGGGGTGAACAAGTAAACAAATACTTCTGCTAAGTGTCCATAGCACACTGCTGCAAGGTAGGAAACAACTCCAAAGCCACAGTTCTGAGTACCACCAACCATTTTCTCTCTAGACTTGAAAGTGGATGTGAACTTCATCACTTTGGATTGCTTACACATTTAGCCTAGGACCCCAAACACTGTCCCTGCCCGCTGAACTACCACTCTCAGCCCTGTGCCCAGTTATTCAAGACACTGAGTACTTACACAACAGACCATAATGATTTTATCCAAGGGTTTGTTTCTTCTGGACATAGGGAGATTGGGTCTGCCAAAAGAGCTATCAACTTGAACAGGTGCCTCATTGGGAACATGCCAGTATACCTCAAACCCCTTACTTCAGTGAGGGCTGAAGGTGTTAGTACCTTGAGGATCAGGTCCTAAAGCCACATTTTAAAGTCCTTCTTAAGTATTGGGCAGAGCTGAAGAAATGAGTCATGCTGTAACCGCTGTGCAAGATGTAGGACACACAACTCCCTGGATTTGTACTAAATCTGATAATATTTTATAAGACTGTATACTGTCATATGTCCCGTAATAATAAAAATTAATTCAAGATAAAACAATTCTTTTACACTCAATTCTTTATTAATAAGCATAATTTCAGCAGTTTGAAGATAGTGCAACTGATCTCTCTTAATTGGAAACAGGAGGGATTTTGAAGAGTGGATTGAGCTAATTATGTTTTGCAAGGGAAAAAAAAAAAGGAAAGAAAATGATTCCCACATTTATTTTCTAATTACTCAGTGAAGACCTCTGCTCTAGTCCATGAGGAACTCCTTTGACGTCAAAGGACTCGGTGGGAGGATGAGCCTCCAACTGAGATGCCCAGCTGTACAGTCCCAACTTTGTAAGCTTTTTTCAGTAAGTGGCAGCCACAAACTCACAAAAACAGGCCTGGAAAGTGCTCTCAGCATTTTCTTGGTAGGGGTCTGTTCTTCCTCTTATTATATATGCATGCCCCACGCATCAGTGGGAGCAAGCTGTTGGCAGGGTATTTACAATATGATTTCCATCTAGCAAGGATAGGGAAAGCATTTCAATCTTTAAAACAAAACACTTAAATCATAAGTAATATTGAGGATTATGTATATGTCAACAGCACTTAAAGATAAAAGTGATAAGAAAAATGCAACGTAATTTATGTGAGCCCGGACCAGTTAAAAATGAAGTTCCAGACATGAAATCTCAAACTGATACATCCCAACTATCTAACTTAAATACTATCAAATGATTATTCTTTTAAAATCACACATTCACACCTTACAACAGCAAATTGCAATACATCTACAGCGTATGAGTTCTCTTCCCACAAGCCCCCTCCCTGCCATTTACATAAAGTAGCCTTTGATAGTCACAAAGACATTTCTAGCTAAACAGCCTTTAGAAGATCCATTAGCTTCAAAGGCCTTAAGAAATAGAAATAAGGAGAAATAATAGTCAAGCAAGCAAAGGGAAACTATGCCCAGAGATGACACTGGCATAATTTGCCAGCAGCAGCAGGCTGGATCCGGAGGCCAGCCTTGGCAGCAGCCCGCAGACGCGGCTGGTAGGGACTGGAGCTATTACCGAGGCACTCCCGGGACCTCCCAGGATGCTGCCCACCTCGGAGGTGTTGGTTTCTCTGCAGCAGCAGTCCCTGACACAAAAACATTCTCAGTTCAGGGTGCCATCCTTGCCGTGTAATCACACTGATGCACAACCACCATGTACCATAAGTAAAACCATTTATGCACACGTGTGTTGCAACCCATCTATGTAGAGAATTGGTCATATATGTGATTAAATGCGGTTTATCTTTGAAATATTTTATGATCTCAGTCTGCCCTTACTAAACTAATTTGCTCATAACACTTTTCTAAACCAACTAGTAAACACACTAACAAAAACAATTACATTTTCTTTTACTCTGTTATGATGCTTCCTCTTGCTAGGATTTAAAATTTAAGCTGGTTTTGTCAAGTAGCTCTGAACAGTATCATGTCTTTAAAGGACCTAGCATGCTTTGTCAATGCCAAATGAATAAGATCATAATAATTTCTGAGAGAATACTCAGAAGAACAACAGCTGGAAACAAATGTAAGCATAACTTACATGAAAAAAATTACTTTTTGCAGTCCACTGAACACACACTTATAGCTATAATGTATTTTTAAAAGATTTAATACACCACATAATCTGCAATTAATGCCCAAATAAACATGAAAATCAATATAACTGCTGTAGGATAACTAGTGATTCTGAGAATTAGAATATTCACATGATAAAATATAACAATGAATGGATACGGACTTTGGCCACTTGGCACAATTACTTATGCTTATTTGAAAATGCAAAATATTTTAGACCTGGAGTGTGATTGCGCTCCCACCAAAGTGCTTATTTCAAGGCTCAAATAAACCCAACTAAAGCTTTTAGAAGTGCAGCAAAACACATACTCTCTTTTTGGTCAACAAAATAGCAGAAGTAGCCTTTTATTTGGTTTTCCTTCAAGAACTGGAGTTTGAGGCACATTTACTTTGAAAGAGCATAACACAAATCCTTAAAAGCAGAGCAGACAAAATACCTTCATGCTTTATCGTGTTTCTCACATAATCAACTGAAGCAGGTGAAACACAAAACCCTGAAGTTGTTTTTTAGCAAGTAAGTGAGAGGCAAAAGGAATAAATTTTCAGCACTAGGGAGCCTGTCATGGAACATTCGGATCTTGACCTAAACACATCTAGGAAAAAAAAATTTAATTCTGAAAATTATAATTGCCAAATATTGGATTCTATTATTCTTCCATTTCTGTTACTCATCATGTTTTAGTAAATTGTTTCCTTTCACTCCTTCATTCACAGTTAGAATTATTGCCTTGGTTCCTTGCCATTAATAAAGCTGTTTTTAAACCCTTTTTTCATGTATTGTAAATCCATTAAGACAATTTCCTTCTTAAGCTCACTTCGTTTTGCCAAATGAAGATCATCAGGACATACCACACGTGTCCAAAGGGACAGCAGAGCTAATGAATATGTAT
The DNA here is from genome assembly GCA_026261815.1 of Monarcha castaneiventris obscurior. Lineage (NCBI taxonomy): Eukaryota > Metazoa > Chordata > Aves > Passeriformes > Monarchidae > Monarcha > Monarcha castaneiventris. Next base: position 4,954,407 of record JAMPIT010000467.1, on the reverse strand, counting down.
GTTTTATGTCACAACAGAGCACTCCCCTTGTTCTGCAGTATCGACCTTCTCTTATGTGAGTAAATAACAGGTGAGCACTTGTGCATGAGGATAAATGGGGTTAAAACTGCCATACAGGGACATACTTTATTTGAACAAAGTGGGTGCACAATAAAGAGATTTAACTGATGCTGAATTGTTCCAAAATGTTAGGAAATCACCTTGCTTTATAACACAAGTTACACAGCAAGATATATTTAAAATATATTTCCTTTTAGTTAACAGCAGCAGCAGCACTCTGTATAAATTCCATTAGAATATAATGTTAATATATTTTTCACTCATCATACCTAAAAAAAAGTAGGTATGCATTTCATAGCTTTATGTATAAAAACAAAAGATTAATTCCAGAGATTCATCTAGCCAGCTCTATTTGCTTTACAAATACGAAGGCAAAGCTTAAATTCAATAAGTTTCAAATAACTGTAGTCAGGTTTGACCCATTAAATTCAACTAACAAAAGTGAAAAAGCAAATTTATATGGGCCAGTAATACAATGCTCCAGCTTGCAACCAGGAATACTGCTTTCCTTTTAAAGCACTTATTTCAAAACCTACCCTTATAGGAGAGGTATGAAGAGTTGCTCTGCTCAGATTAGAGCACCTCTGCTAATTAGCTAAATGAGAACAAATACTGATTAAATGTATATATAGAAGTAATCTAATACTCAAGAAAAAAAAATCCTTAACATGTGTCCACAGTATACAAAGCTTTCGCAAAATTGTTTATGTTATTTATGCTTTTTGGCAATCTGCACATTAATTTTTAATGAAATAGTAAAGAGATGTTGCGTCTCACACTTCAGTAAAAATATTCTATAACCAGGACTGGTTGACATAGTGCATTAATTCAGTGTCCTTCACTCCTGGGACCTGTGTATAATTTAGTCCAGCCTGAAGAAAATAACTTTGATCTGAAGGCTGTGGAAAAAGCTACATATGAAATGAGTTTTGGTGGGTTTAGTGTTGTTTCTTATATACAAGACGACATATGAAGATAAACTGCTTTAGAATGCTCCTGACATGGCCCAGGATTAAGAGCAGGGAGCTCTTAGTAGAGCTCATCCACTCTCTCCCTTTTTCCCATCGTACCAGACACACACCACACACATTTCTCTCTGCTATACGCATCGAGCAGCTACTGCTGGCACACACTGCCTTTCCAAAGAGAATATCCTGTGCAAAAGGATTGCATTATCAATCTGTACACTGCTTTGGTGTCTCCATGAAAAAAGCCCAGACAGACAACAATGTATTACAACATGGGAGATCACGTTGTTGTAAGAAGGGATGATGTTACCACATGGAACCCGAGATTTCCTCCCCAAGGTAGGGAACACCTAAGTGCAGTCATCAGAACTGTACTAATCACACTCTTAGGGAAAACAGAGCTCCGGCACAGCTCCTTCCCCGGCTCGGCTGCGCGAGCAGCTGACCCTTCCTTTCCTTCCTGCTCCCCCCAAAGCAGAGAAACAAGATTAAAAGCAGAAGCACAACCAAAGAACTGACATCCTAGAAAAACTAAGCTGAGATAAATCTTTGCCCCACTTAAACCTTTCAATTACTGTATTTCACAAATTCCAAAGATTCTTTCTTGCTCACTCAATAAAACGTATCTGAATTAACTACTGAAAAATTGAATATAGCCAATTTTTTGCATGCTCTTAGTTTGGGACTTGCTGTATTATTTCCTGAGCATTTGAAAGGAACTACATAGATTGTTCAGTTAACTTGACAAATTATCTGGGGGACGGTGAGTGGAGGAACAGGGAATTTTCTATAGACAAATATAGAAATCTCTCTCTCTCCTTCTCTCTTTCTCTCCATTTTTATATTTTAGACACACAGGCACCAGAGAGAGAATGTCTCAACTGAGAAATTGAACTCTGTGTATGCTGATATTTTTTCCATATTCCTGGAGAGAGTGGTAAGGAAAAGAAACTAACTCATCATATTAGATATTGGTTCTCCTTTCTCAAAAAATAAAGCAAAGTTCATCCTGCAACCGGAAAAGTTGAGCCATGTCCTAAGACACACGGTATGTCATTGAGAGGGTGCACAGGCAGAAAAAGAGGGCAGAAAAAAAAATAACATGCTGTTTTTAAAAACAGAAAAATTATAGAGCCCAGCTGATAAAATGTCACGTTCCTTTGCAGCTATCACACAAATTTAGCCATTTCTGTAAACAGTCTTCAAGATACAACATAAATCTAAACCATGCAATGATCATATCAATAACTAGCTGAGTACAATTGATAGCTTAAACAACAATAATCTGCGTTATTTTTCTGTAATTTTGTCCATAGTCTTATTGCAAATGTAGTCACCTAATGATGAAATACTTTTAAAATTTGCTCCAGGGTACAGAAGTCAAGCTCCACTGATTAGCATCTCAAAGCGCACTACAGGCACACATTTGTATAGCAGAATAATAGCACTTGTGTTTGTATGCTGCTGGAAAAAAACCCAACTCCCCTCCACCCCCCACTATTTTACTTGATGTTTGATGATGCACACTGATGAAAGCCCTTTCTCTCACAGAATATATATAATATATAACAGCTAACTGTAAGAATTTCAAAGACAAGGTAGAAAGGTAACATCACAAAAAGGAGCCAAAAAGGGATTTTGGGGCCAATACAAGATACTTAGACCCCAGGTTCATAGGCCTGATTATGTTGTCATTTCTCTGGTTTGAAGTCAGGAGAACTACTGAAGTTTACAATTTATTGTAAAGGAGATAAATGTGCCAAATTAAAACGTGTTAATTACACAAATTATATTTTATTCACCAGTATTTGGGGTTTGGGGCATGTGTTTAATAAAAATTCATCAAAGAAAATATTTCATTAAATATTTCTTGATAGAGAGTTCTGATATTCACTGCACTAGCTCAGCTTCTGATTAATTTCCTATGTCTAATTAGGTGGCATTCAAACTTTATTGAATATGACCCTTCCTAAAATTTGCTGGAAACTGACTGGACAGTGTCTGATTTCAGCCACATTCTGAGTCTCCAGTCCAACAAAATTGCTTTCAGTAGCCCTGCATCCTTCCCTGTGCATCCCCCTTCCACCCTTTCTCCAGGCATAATTTATTACAAGGTTTTAGTTAGAAAAATCTCCATCTAATTTTGTTTTAAATAATATTAGAAGAGTGCATCCACTTGGATTTAGTATTAAAAATGCTATACACTATGAACAGGAACATTAGAATCTCGCTAAGTATTCAGCTACTATAAGCTTAAATTATTTTTTTCTATTAACACTTCTTTTTTCATCCAGAATGTGTAAGTAACATACAGGAATGACTTAAAGAGTGCTTAGCATTAATGTAATTAAACACACTTAGCATGAAGAATTAAGTTAATAAACAAACAGATATTCCCTGAAGTATTTGGTATCAGGAGTAAACATTTATTAAAAGTCGTTTTTACTCCAGAAAAAATAATTTTTAAAGTTAAAAGAAAGATCAGATTGACTTATGAGGTATTGTAAATGCTGTGAGAGTTCTGTGACTGCATGTAAAAGATTTACAGATCTGAAAAAGATTTACAGATAACAATTGAAAGGTGCATTACACTAATCAGAGGAATGCATAACCTCTGCAAAGCAGGTAGGAGTGAATCATTTTAATTTTCTCTTTTCTCACAGTTTTATATTATTACACAAGGGAAGAAGAGGAAACCTAAATATGACCCTATTTAGATATACTAACTGAAAAGCCTTTGTAGAATTTTTAAGCAAACAGGATTGTGCTTCCAACGCTGCCCATCTAGTTTTCCAATGTGTTAAATTGGATGGCTACTTGGACAGCTCTCTATTCATTACTGAACTGTGGAAAGGAAACACAGAGGTGGCATTTTCCTTTTAAACCATCTAATGCCTTGTAGCCAGATTCCAAAGCATCAAGGAGAGATTTCTTTCTCCTTTTTTTCCTTTTTCCTTTTTTTTTTGCTAGACAAGCTGTCGTAATTGAAATGAAGTCTAATCAGACTCATTACTGTTTTCAGCAATTTGCACCACCAAAGATGCTTATTAGGTAACAGTGTTTAATAAACCGCTCTTTAGAAAACTACCAGTAATGAGCTCTTAACAGCCAATCTTTAGCGTGAATGTAATGTGAAAAGTGTTCCTAGCACTGAATAGATTTTCACATTTAATAGTGTCATAATTAAGCTCAAGGAATTGGTAGCTGTGATGATAGATATTTACTGCAATATAGACTTTCTTCCCCCTAAAAATATATTTGAAAATACTTGGGGTTCAATATTTCCAGAGCAAATTTTAGAACTGTTTAAGACTGTGCGAGGCTGGATTAGGTCTATAAATGATACTTAATCAGAGAGTATTTAGGGAATGTACAGAGTTCTGTGAGTCCAGTATCAACTACAAAGCATGCATAAAGTTAATTCCACCTAGCTTTGTTTAACTGCTCTTCCATCTCTTAAGAATTCCAGTCATTATTATACAAATAATAAATGTTGTTGTCACCAGCTGAATAATAATGAACAAAAATGGCCAATAACAAGAGATACTTGAAGAACCACTTGTCAGTTCTCCTTCCACAGAAACAGCTGAAAATGCTTGAGAAAAAAAAGCAAATTGTTGGGTTCAAAATACAAAATTAATAATAATAAATAATAAATGTATATATTTACACACATATACATATATAGCTAATGCTGTTTCTCCTACATTTCACATACTATCAACTCCTAATACCTACTTAGCACCAAAAAACCCAAATTCTTAATGCAAAGAACACTACAGCCCTGAAAATGTAATACTGTGATATATATTATTCATAAAAGACAGCCACCCACAAAAGCTAAGTTTTCATCGATAGAAGGTTCAATTTAACTAGATGTACACCTTGCCGCACTAGTCGCATCAATACTACAACCTAACAAATGCTGAAAGTGGCAAAAAATAAAATAAATTGCATGTATAAACTCTAGCTAATTAAATATCCAGAGTGAATCTTGAGGAATAGCTTATGTTCTCTCATACGATTGATTTCAGCTTGACATAATATTTAAAGTTATCAATAAGAAATGACCAAGACAACCTTTTTCTCTCCCACTAGGAGAAATACACAGGGATGCAAATGTTGTTTTGCTTACTAGAGGTTCTGCTGGACAAGGTTTGTGTTGGTGGCCAAGACTTTGGAAAGAAGTGCATAAACATGAGTAATCAATAATGAAACCACCAACAAAATGATGAAGACCAGTTCTCTTGGACCAAGATTTTTATACCAGAGTTTCATGTTAAGATGTTAAAAAGAGTTCCTTACTGAATGAGTGCTCTCACTGCATCTTTTGTATACCCTAGCCCCAAACTTCAGCAGCCCTAAATGCAGCCTCTAAGCCTCTGTATCTTTTTGCAGCTTTCTGAATCAATAGGACAATGAGAACTGAGACTACCAAATTAATGCCAGTTTCATTTGATTTTTTGGTATGTGCTTCTTTGCACTACAAAGTGGAAAAAGGAAAAAAATCCCAACACAACCCCACACCCAGAGCTCATTCCCAGATGGGTCTTTGTAGCTTTAAGATCAAAATATCTTCCAGTTTCTTAAGTCAGAACTGAATTTTACTTAGATCCAACATTTTTAGTGTGGCTGCTGCTTATCCTATCATGCAATTCCAAACTCTGCACCTTTAAGTCACATACTTAGCTTCTGCTCTGCAAAATAACATAACATAAACTACGATAAAATAAAATAACAGAGACTCCACAACTGCTTTGGACTGCCTCCTCTTGTACTTGTGAATAATGCATTAAACTTCACATCATTTGTGAGTGACAACCCGATGGTCCAAGATGCATAATATGCATTTTGTACTGTTGATTTTACTAAGCGCAGATGCTCTGAAGCATCAATTGTTCATCAGTAAGTCCTTCAATATCATACATTATGATATTTTTTGTAGTTTAAGACTGGGGTTGACAGAAATGAAGCATCCACAGGAGGTATTTTAGGCATCATTATAGAGCTTGGTTACCATCCTTTCTTACTCCTAACACAAAATTAAAGCAGGGGGGAACCTTCAGTGTATTCTGTAGCCCAGCGCTACCACAAAAACAACAAGAAGAATAAGTTAGAGAATCACTTTCCTGCCTCAGATCCTCTGTATTTTATCAAGTCTGCAAAACATCAGTCTGCTCACCTAAGATGCTGACCCCAAACAATGCCTGACTTTCAACAGAAATTGAGACTTTTCCTTCTGATACCTCTAGGCCTGCTTAGCCTGATCACAAAAGTCTGATCTGATTTTTAGAGGAGTTTCCATTGAAGAACTAGGACCTATCAAATTTTACACTACTCCAGGCTGCTAACCTGAGATGGTGTGCCATACATCCGTGAGTATGGACTAGCATAAGAAACTGCAAAAGCGTAGGAAGTAAAAGAAGGAGGTGAAGCTACAGGGGCAGGTTAAACTCCAGGCAGAATTTGCCTCAAAACACTGAATTGGTTAGAAGGAGCAGCAGCATCCTATAAAAAAGACAGTGAGAAGAACCTTAACACTCATATTTAAGTTAAGGTGCTGCCATCAACCAGAGCCTCCATGGTGTAGAGGTTGAGGACTCTCCACAGGGCCAAGCAGGAGATGACAGCTCAAGTGGGAATGTTTGCTGTCACCAAAGCAGTTGAGCCCTGGAGTGGGATTTCTCAGGACAACTCCATCAAAAGACAGCACAGATAGCAGAAACTGGACTCCATGTAGAATTTATTGCAACTTCTACAGTAGCATAGATACTTTCTTCTCCGCCAATTAAATTACAATATTGTAGCTCACTTCCTCCCAACTAGGGCCCAGCATCAACCACAATTTGCCCTCCAGCAAAAGGAACCATTAACAATTGTAGGTTACCCTTGACAGAACAGCTCAGATTTCTGAGTTCTCTTTTCTCTCTCTCTTTATGGCAATTTTCCAGTCTATAAAGGGGGACTACAAGAGAGCTGGAGAGGCACTTTTTACTAGGGTGTGTAGTGACAGGACAAGGGGGAACAGCTTCAAACTGAAAGAGGGCAGGTCTAGATTAGGTATTAGGAAGACATTCTTTACTGTGACAGTTGGTGAGGCACTAGAACAGGTTACTCAGAGAATCTGTGGGTGCCCCGGCCCTGGAAGTTTTCAAGGCCAGGTTGGACAATGTGGTCTACTGGAAGGGCATGGCATGTCCACCACAGAGAAGTTGGAACTAGGTGATTTTTAAGGTCCCTTCCAATTCAAACCATTCTATAATTCTGTGGGGGTTTTTTTTGTGGAGTAGAAAGCAGCTTGAATGAAATACCATATGAAATGGTTTCACTTGGTGTCCTGTATGGGCTTTTTTTGCTGGCTGTTTCAAAGGAACACACACCCCCCCCCCCCAAAAAAAAAAAAACACCCCCAAAAATAAACTCAATTGTTCCAATATAAGCAATCACTTGTCCAAACAACTGCACAAAACCCAACTCTGCAGACTGCCAAGGCTGCTGTTCTATTATGACACATTTAAAAAAGCTACATAATAGATGAGTTGCAGCAGATGAGAACATTTGTCCAACAGAACTGCAATCCTTTATCTTAAGGCAGACAATATTCCCTGCATTTCGGACTGGTTTAAACACACAAACTTGCCTAGTAGTTTCTTCCTTTAAAGGTAGCGCAGTCTAGTACACAACTTCCCTAACTGAAATTGCATATGGAAATATCTCCTTATGAAATGAAGGAGGCAAAAGGAACACCAGCAGGTCCTATACAATACAGTCGTAGGTTTTTCTGGGGGATGTGGGTTAATAAAGCAAATGCATTTGTAAGTAAGGAAAATATTTGCAGGCTTCGGAGGGACTGGGGTGAGTGCAGCAGAATCTAGCAGTCCTTGTCTTTTACTTTATTTTTCATTGAGTCTATTTTCTCCTTCTACACTATAGAGCTTTCTATTTATTTTAGCATAACTCTGTATCTTTGTCATTAAACAATCAAGTTCTAATAAAAAACATAATGCAAACAGCCAGTTGTGTAATGAAAAACAACACAGGCTTGAAGGGAGGTTCCTGCCTGATCTCAGCAGCAGATTAGCTTATGCCCTGCAGCATGAGATGGAAAATATGTTCCTCACTATTACAGTTTTGATTCTGTATTTGTATTTTATGTGGATTTTTAAAGAGATGAATTATAAAGCTTTGATTCAGAGAATCTCTTTCTTTCCATGTGTACATATGTATAAATGTACACATATATTTATTTCCCCTCCCAGAGCAAAAATGATGCTTATCTCTAGTGATGACTCAATGTCTAGTCTGGAATTAACACAGAAAAATCAGAGAAACAGAAAAAAACCTCCATGTTTTGGACTATCCCAATACAGACTGTATCAACTGCAATCCTGAATACATATCCTTTTGAGAAATTTGAAGTGATCCTTTTGTCAGCAACCTTCCTGCTGCACTATAGTATACTGCAATATTATTGCTGCCTAGAGAATGATATTGTTTTATTTAACAAAAAATGTAAAAAAAACCCCAAAACAGTTAATTCCCTTTACAGCCAAGCAATGTTAAGAGTTTATTCACTGGCAACAAGATAGGAGATCTCCAACAGCCACAGATCTTTCAGATGCATCTTTCTTCCTGTATCTGACATACATGACCTCCTTCTCCCCTTCCCCATTCCTCAGCTCTTTACATGCATTTCTGCACTGTCCTCTATCTCAAACTTAAAGCTGTGCCAAATCAAGAGCAGCAGTGCTAAAGGGTGGTCAGAAAATAGGACAGCAAAGGTTTTTGAAGTGAACAAAGCAGCAGCCTGTTCCTACCACCTATCAAGCATGTTTCTGGTTTCTTCATGTACTGAAGGCCAGGTTGGGTGATTGCCACTCGCTTCAGGAATATAACTCAGATACAGCACAGCCATTCAACACACTCACTCCCAATGGCTTGTGAAATTCTTGTGGAGAAATCCCGTTTCAGCCTATGTCAGGGCTCTTGCTAAGTGGCAAGTGAATACCTAACCCACTACACCAGTACGTGGGGTTAGCTGCTCTGAAGATATAGCTAATATTGAGAATAAAGTGTAAAGTAGAGAGTAGAAACAAGAAAGTCATATTTATGAGGACTTCAGAAACTTCAGTCCACGAAGGACAGGAAAATGAGGCAGAACCTTTATACTCAAGTATTTGCTAAGTACAAAGCTAAGGTTAAGGAAGACTTAAATTTGCCCATGGCCTTACTTCATTTTTTTGTTAGCTGTTTGGACTTTTTAAAAAATTTTTTTTAACTTCTCATGGTTTTCATTAGGCACACAATTATCTAACTATTGCATATGTACTATGCAAAGATCTTGTGTCACCTTTTCAAGAATGCATCCAAAACATTTCAAATAAATATCCTATATTTGATTTAATAAAAATTGCCTTGAGTTCTATCTAATTTTTTTCATTCTATGTATTAAACTGAGTTTGCTATGACTGAACTAAAACATACTTGATAACAAATGGTTATGGGGCATGGGTTGATATTTAAGAGGTAAGGTTGCACCAAGGTAGGTTTGATGGGCCATTTTGTATTGAGGATAACCAGCAATGACATTTCTTAAAAAAGGTCTGGATTGCTAAAGAGGAGAAATGCTCTAAATGCATCAATGAAAACTGCTGCTGAGCATGACTGCTTTTTTTAATATTTTGACTATTTTCAAAGGAAAGACAGTCATGGTACAAATGTTTTTTCAATAAATCTCTGGTGAGTACTGGGCACTTCTAAGATCAGTTACACAGCATACTCTTAAAATGATTAAACTGTCTCTCACAGCACTTTAAATGATAGACTGCCCAGAAAAAGCACAAGTGGCCCACAAATTAGGAATTGTAGCAGTAGTTGATAAGCTAGAATGAGCTCTGGGGCGTTTTAGGACACACCTCACCCTCATTACTGGGCTGCCCCTCTTGGAAAAACGCTTCCCCTTGTGTAAGGTCATTCAACTAGATTAAAATATCTCACTGTAATGTTACCTCTTTGTAACATCTCACATACCTGGGTACAGAAGTGCTGGTTACAGGATGAACAATGAGCTTACTTTTATATGCACTGCATAAAGATACCACCTGTGTGATTAAGTTGAAAAGGAAAATTTAATCTGCATTTCTGAGATGGCTCTATCCAAAGTCACAAGTTGCTATGACAGAGAATTTAAATTGTTTGAACAGTTCCCCTGCTCCCTTCCTCAAGTCGTTATGAATGTCTGTAATTTAGGCCTCTGTGTTGCTAACATGCATGTGGATATCTCGTTAGTCATACGAATAAAGCTGCATAATTAGGCAGTGGTGTAATTTGTAGCCTCCAACTCTTTCTTCCACCTTCCTTTCCTGATGCTCCTTGAAGAAAGTGCGATTTATGTTGGTGGCAGATCGTGCCACCGTTATTCACAGAAATACCCTTTGCCTGAGATTTCTTTGAAATTAGTCACAAGAATTAAACCTTCTACCAGTCACGAAGGACAGGGATATACCGCGACAACTCCTCTGCCACCCACACGTGCAGGGACTATGTTTGCTGGGATGGGAATTTGGGCAGGTGACCAAATGGTTAACTGTGCTTATCCTTTCATCCTCCACACTGACAGAGACTTCTTTAAATTCTTAGAACTCCTTTTACAGAATCTCTGTTTGACAATTTCTAAATGTGTCCAAATGTGCACCAAGTTCATCTCTATTAGCAGGAAATGAAACTGAAATAAAGAGGCGCTCCTCGTGTTGACTGGAGGCATTTCAGATTTCATGGCAGCCTGTGTCTCCCCAGTGCTTTTCACATGGAAGAGATAATGTGTGTGAAGAAAAACAAAATTGCAGGTTTAGTAATGTCAAAATCTGATTTGTGCCAAAATAGAGATGTCAACAATAGCAGAATAAGTGACAAGTGTTAAATTACCCCAAGAAGTAAATTCTGTAATTATTTACCTCTTTGGCATGTGATCCTTAACAACCTCTAGACCTAAAAGGAACAGCAGGAACCATGCACATTTTGAAATTCAGCATTTTTCCTCTTTTTTTGAGAAAATACTTTTTGCCCCCAATTTTTTTTTTTTTTAATGCAACCAAGTGCCACCATCAACATTTCAAATAAAACGTCAGCATCAAGCCCCACAGCTGAATATGCTGGGAGCTGAGTATACAGTCATCTGCAAATGGACAACTTTAATTCGATTCCTGGCACCACTGGCCACGCTGAGAATTCTTCTATCTCTTCACACCAGGGGTTTGCTCTTTTAAGCATTGCTCCCTGAAGGGAAGGCAAAACTAGAGAAAGAGGATTTCCAATGACCCTGCACAGATGAATGAATGTGTCAATGGTGAATATTGGTTCAGCTTTGAAATAGGGAGTCCTGCAGTGGTTTCTCTGCTTCAACCCCACTAGTGAGTTTCACTGTGGACTTCAATGTGTAGGAGGCCTTTAGGGAAAATATAATAAATGGGGGAAAAAAAAAGGGTGGGGGGAGAATGAACAAAATGGTTTAAGAATAATAAAAAGGCCTTTCTCCAATTATAACCTTTAAATTATTTCTTAGAGACGAGCATCTCTTCAGCATAGCTGGTTACAGAAATTGGTTTTAAAAAAGCTTAAATAAATAAGGGGTCCTTGCCAGTCAACATTAAAGGACAGCATGCCCTTTCAGCACATATTTAATTTTGATGGGTTTCCATTTGCTCACTTCTTTGTTTCTGGTGTAAATATGATGTAAAAACAGTAGTGAAATTGTGCAATTTTTAAATTGCTCTCTCTTGCAGGGTGAGCCTGTTCTGTTTATGACTGCACAGTGAAAACAGTGACATAAACAAACTAAACATGGAAAGGAAAGGTGCCTCTTCTCACCTCCATAACTCTCCTATAACTCAGGTAAACACAAGAGCATTTGTCTAAGCAGTAGTAGAATACACATTTACTTCTACAAGCCTTTCAGTTCAATTTCATGCAACTACCCATCAATCAATGACACAATGTAATTTCCTAACGGTGCCAATATTCATGGTTTTAGCTCTTTTTAAATCCAAAGAACACATGTTTCAGTAAGACAGAAGTCTAATTATTTAAACATTATGTAGAATAAAATTTCTCTAAGGCCATTTTTTTTACAAGTTCTAGTTTTTTAAAGTTGTTATAGAACTGAATCTGTATAGCAAAATTTATAAAAGAAATAAGTAAAGCTTCAAGTAAAGAAGGTTGAATTGTTAAATTCCTAGTAAATGCTCCTTTTTTTCCTTTATGTATACAGAAGTTTTACTTTTTATCAGAGCAAACCCAAGATATTCAAAGTGAAATGTACAATTTCTCGAAGTTTTACTTTTTATCAGAGCAAACCCAAGATATTCAAAGTGAAATGTACAATTTCTCAATGTTAAGAGCCACAGAAGAGAAAGAGCATCTTTTTACTTTAATAGGAAAACTCAACCAACCAAACCAAAAGAAACCTCTCAAACTCCAAACACAACAACAACAACAAATCCCCCAAATCCAAAAATCAAACAAACAAAACCCAAATACACCCCAGGAACTCTGCACAGGTTTCTATAGGTTTGAAAATCAGGCTGGCAGTCAATTACACTCTAAAGCAGAATGTGCACTCTTTAACTGTAACAATCTTACGCAAATTAAAGTTTCTTATTATAGAATTGCTAATGAAATATTTACATTTACCCCTAATGTTGCTGAGAATTAAAAACAAAAAAAATATATCTAAAAGGATTGGGCAGCTTTAGTCATTAATATAATATGCAGATACTGAATATTTTTGGATACTCGGGGGTATTAACTATACATTTCATAGATAGCATCACATATTGTTCTGCTTCAGCTAAGAAAGAATTTGGGTAATCGGATTTATATAGTCTATAGCATTTCCTAAGGATGCTGCCTGGGATTTGCCTCTTTTCAAATAGTTGAGATGTCAACGTTCTTTTAAGACTATTTTTTAAATACCGAGCAACAACTTCATGAAGAGCTGTGCTGATTTCCAATTATGTAAAAATTAATTTGTTTAATCAAGCTACAAGAAGTTGAACTGGAAAAATTCCATCACATTAAGTAAAGGATTATTACTCACAAGAAATATTTTCAATGTCAGAGACTTGCAGCCAGAAGCCAGCTATACGTCTTACAGAGAAGTCTATGTGCCTGTTTCTCCTGCCTGACTAGTTTTTTGAAAGCCCTCCAGAACAACACCAAAATCAACTCTAAATAGAGTGTTCACTTGCTTTGTAATTTTGCTTTAATCACAGCCAAAGACACTTCCAGGAATAAGGCTTAAATAGAGTTACCTTTTAAAAATGTGCACTTCCTTTTACATGGTAAAGTGCACAGGAAAAAGGAAAGGAGATCCCTGACAAGTTGCTCTGCCTCCTGTCTCAGGAAAGTCTAATAAATAAGGATATTAGTTCATCTGGCCCACTCTCAGCATTTGGTAATAAATGTTTCCCTTTTAAAACACATTTGCAAACTTGTAAAAAAAAAAAAAAAAAGGCTTTATGTTGTCATAACGCATGAAATCCTTTAGTTTTATTATTCATGATCATTATCAAGTAAATTCTGTTGAAAAAAGGGAACAAAATTTTGGCATAATTTTGGGATGATAGCAGTACAGATGAGAATTGCTCCCATAACCTCCTTCTGAATGGTGATATATGCAAAATAATCCAAAATGAGTTGCTTTCCAGTCCCTTTACAGACTACTTGACATCCACTGCTCAAGTGTTTCAAACCTTCAGTCGCTGACTGTAATAGTGCACAGATGGAACAATATTTATTCTGTCAGTGGAAACTAATTAGGATGACACTAACTCTGAGCATTAAACCAGAAGGAAAAAAAAAAAAGAAAAGAAGAAAAATCACACTTTACACAGTATGGCACATGATCTGTGAGTTTACAAATAAATACTATAAATTTTAATGTATTTCTGTTACATGGGTGGCATGACCATCTTTGCTGTTGCTGCTGCACATGGTAGCCAGAGATGGGCTTGCAGAGACATATCTCGATTTGTGCACAAACACCCCATCTCCACCATCAACTCACTTCACGTCAGAAACTACACCCCAACAACTTCCACTCTGCCAGAATATCAAGTCAGACTTGCACATTATTTCACATAGTTTTTCGGTCAGCCACACTGCCCCTGTCACCAAGACATCACTCCCCTCATCCTGTAGTCCTTTAGGTCCTGGCTGTGCCAATGTCCCAAGTTGGGCAGAATCAAACTGAACCATGGAGGTGACCAGCCCCAGCAGTCTGCTTCTCCCCCTTAAACTCCAGCTGCAGGCAGGCATCAGGAGGCTGGCTGCCCTTTAGAATACAAGATCTCATTTGGTAAAATCATCAGGTCTGATATCTATATTTATATATAGATATGCACCTTCCATCCCTCCATGCAATGACTGGCTCACAGCTCCTGAAGACTCAAGATATACGTGTGACCTCAGGACACAAACTAGTGATCTTCAAAACCTTATTATAGATCTACATCTGCATCTTTTGCTCTCTTTAATAGCTTTAAGTCTCTTGATTTTTGATGTTCATGAGCTTGAATAAACTGGTTCACAAATGTTCAATGTTTTGAAGACCTCCATGGTACAGCTCAAATTCACAAGATGATAAACACAGCTACAGCATGGTAGCTTACTATTATTACACCCAACTACCCAATTGTCTTTCAGCACGATTTTCTTTAAATGAATGGACATGTTAGGGGAGAATCAGGTTTGTTATTTGTATGTATTTGGTAGATTCACCATTCTAACATCTTACTCTATAATAACGAAATCTTATAGGGAAAAAAATAAAAATGCATATGCTTTAAGCAATGTTGACTTTCATAATTTGAAATGGCAAATTAATCAAGACTTAAAAAACCAGAGGAAAATAGAATATCAACCACCCACAGTTATGCAAGGGTTAACATTTGGGAAGTAAGGCATCATAAAAAAAGTCATCCCATTAATTCTGTTAATATAACATGAACTGGGAAGAAACAGAACTGCCTGAGAAGGCGCGATCTCAAAGGCTTCTTGTCTGCGCAGTGGCATGATTCTCTAGAGGTGTTTAAAAAAATAGATTTGGAAGTGACACTTCCGCTATTGGTAGTGCTCTTCACTTAGCATCTCTCAGCAACCAGGAATGTGCTGGTGCAGAATTTCATTTTGACTCCATCCATGTTACACAAAAGTAATGGTAGTAATGAATATGCTTTTTATAAACAAGATGTTAAGCAAACACTTCTTCAGCAGTTCCATCCATAGCCACTAGTCTAATACAGGATATTGTCTATGTCTACAAATCTGTTTTTTCTCAGCTCAACAAGCCTAATTCTGAATTATAATTCTTTTAATCTGAAAACATTTCGTAAAGCACCTCCCAAACTGGGATACTAAATGTGCTCCGTGCTTTGTTTATTTATTGATATTCATGTCACACCTCAAAGGCTACTAAACTGCAAACCTGCATTTTAAAATAATTTTTTTTTACAAACTTAATTCAAATGCAGGGCACAACATAAGGAGTAAACCTGCAAAAAATGATGAAGTGCATCTTATTTCTAACTGATGATAATATCTTCTGTGGATGCCAGATACCATCTCTACTGAAATCATACCTTGGCTTGACAATAAAACTGGAAGTTACTCAAGTGTATTGTAGCCAACTGTCAGGTTTAAAAACAGTCACAACATACTATTAGTGGCATTCAGCCAATCTCTTAAGGAACACAATGACCCGAACTTTATTCTGAAAACTCAGTTTGAAAGCAAATCTATTCCCTAAAGTAATTTTCAGCACTGCTTAAAAAGCTTGGAAAAATCAGATTAGAGTAAACCAGATTATGTAGATGTTATGAGAATGTAACTTCTAAAAATAACTTTATGGATCAATTCAAGTAAAATTCAAATACAAAGATCTCACCTTTCACACAGCCCTGCACTTCTATGTTTTGTAATTCTGGCCCCAAAGTATCAGATTGATACAGTCTGTATAGTTAGTATAGTGTTTAGAAAGCCTAGGACATAAAACAGCTCCTGTACATTGAAGATTTGTGCCTTGAGAGGCTTATGTGAACACATTACACACAGTATCTGATAGAACTGATGCACTGCATGCTGTGTTTGAAATGACTATGGATGCCTAAGAAAAAAGTATTCTCTCAAATAAACAGGCACGCATATCTATTAGTATGATCTGTAACAGGGCACAAATTTCCTTCCATTTTTTAAATGCAATCTTCCTATCACTGTTGCAAACTTCCATGAGAAATAACACTTCATACACACAGATGTATAAAGATAAAAAAAGGAGATAATACTAAATACAGACAATGAGTGAGGTCCAACCATTGAAAGCTTGCCATAATCACAGAAAATGCACCCAGGTAAATGCTTAATAGAAACTCCTATGAACTAACAGGAGTGACACATAATCAATGAAACCCCTATTAAAGCATTATTAAGATGTAACCTTGTTTATTCTAAGTAATATAAAACGTAGCCACTCACACATAAAAGCCATCCATGCACTAGCCAGCCTATCACAAAAATGGTCAGACACAGTCTAAAGGAAAATACTCACAGATACTTCAGGAAAAGAAGCATACACTTAAGCTTCAATGCATTTGGTCCAGAAAGTAACTTAGATGTTATTAATGTATGACAGCATATATTGAACTTATTCTTTCCAAACAGCATTGACTAAATGTCTCTGTAAAATTGATTCCAAGAGATAGCAGTTTACTACTTTGCGTATTCAAATTAAGTTACTGCTAAGCTAAAATATCACATGCAAGGAAGAAATTGAGTTAGTCTCAACATATGGCTAAATAAGATAACTTGTTTCATGCATAGCAACTCTACAGACTTGTTTGTCTGCTGATTCATGACATCTAACTGTAGTATTAGGAGATTTACACAGGAAAAATTCCGTGTTTAATTTCACTTTCACCTCACTAGTGAGAAATACTACATGAATTCAAAGCACTGCTTACCTTACTCATACCACAATTGAGTCTTTGAAAGGATTTTGCCGACATGGAAATTGAGGTTCAGATTTCTTTGCACTCTTATCGCACAGACACACTACCAGGAAAAGATATACTCTCAGCTTCAACAAAGTAACTTACGATTTAAATGAAGTTTTTTTATGTGTTCAACATTTTTGGTGCCATTCATAAAGTCAAAATTATGCCTAATGCCTAAGCATGATAACAGAAATATAGCAGTTACTTTCCCAGGACAAGTACAAACTAAGGATCAATTGCAGTTCCTAATGGTCAGTTCTCCTCAGGATCATCACCAGATTCCCACTGAAAACACTGACTGTTACTCAGCTTGAAATCAAGAATTTTAGCTTTGAACAAGGTAATTGTCAAAGGTAGCTCCCCAGTGATGCAAAGATAATACTTGTATTGTAATCACATGTAATATAATAGCGAATGGTGAAAAAATTCTAATTATCTGACCTCTATCTGCAGTGTTGCTAAACATATCAGAAGATGCAAAACTAGTAAATAAAGCAGCAGAAAGCTTCTCACTATAAAATGAATCTTCTCCAATACAGGAACTCGAAAAAGGATCCCAGAACGGATCAAGTTGGAAGGGACTACAGTGGATCATCTGGCCCAACCTCCCTGCTCAACCAGGGTCATCCCAGAGCACATGGCACAAGATTGTGTTCAGACAGTTCTTGAATATCTTCAGTAAAGGAGACTCCAAACCTATTTGGGCATGAATGAAGGTTGCCATGGCATTGCACAGACTTTAATAGTAATTCCAAAATTCTGCTTTCCATTTCTACAGTTTTCAACTTTGGGTTAGGCTATTTTCTCTTTGACAAAGATAGCCCCAGTGGGGTAATAGAATTTCATCATAACTCATTTGTTGCTTTTCTGCAATTTTCTTACTAAAGTTACCTGTGTTAGCACTGTAAGCATCTGAACTGTCTTTGTTAATTAGCTATATGTTAAAAAAATGTCTTCATACAAGCTACTCTCTGCAGTATTTATTTTTTCACCTGTTCTATGAGATAATGTAGCACTGTGGAATGGAAAAAAATTAATAAAATCCCTTTGTGGCTGAAAATATACACATGTTCTTCTTTTGTTAGCTTTCCCTTTCTTTTTCTTCAATCTAAACTACAAGACATTTTGACTTATAATTGAATTTTTACTGTGGCATATTTGTTTTGTGATATTTGTTTCTTAAATCTCTTTCAGAACTTTGTAGAGCTGATATACACATCAGTGTCTGCTCAAAGTAACAAAAGTGCAATCCAGTGGAATTAAATGCAGCTGAGTTTTGATGCTAAAATAATCTTGTAAATACAGCTTCATTGGCAAACAGTGGTAAGAAAATCTCAGGAGGCTCAACTAAAATCTGTTTGGTTCAAAAAAGCATCCTAAAATTTTATTTTTTTTCCTACTGAAAACTAGTCTCCTTTTTCCTCCCTCTCCATGCAGAAGTTGTTCATTTAGAACAGGCTAATTTTACACCTCGAGAGGACAGAGAAGAGGGCATCCTGACAGTCCTGAGAGAACAGCAGCATCTTTTCTCACAGTAAAGACTGTAAGGTACAAAGAGGATGACTTTGGTATGAATGATTTGTGGAGAAGAGTTGTGAGCATGCAGAAGGAACAAAAACTAGGACAGTGTCTTTTCATCAGATATAAAGGAACAACATTCCTAGTTCCAAAGGACCCCAGTTCTCACACAGAGCCTTGGACAGTGATTCTTGGTCAGAAATTCAGGAAAAAAATACTTTCCTTGCTCCTCCCCATTCTACACAGTAACTCAAAGCAATCAATTTCAAAGTCGGCTAAAGCCTGGAGAACTTGACAGCTCAGACATAAATGTTCATCTCAAACCCTTCCCACCTGCCATGATTACTATCAGTCATTCTTACTAATTAAGAATAAAACAAACATTTCTTACATCTAGCTGTGGGGGAAGAATACTTCCTGTGAGACATACAGATAGGAACTCACTCGGCAAATACTTCTCTCCTGAAACAATTTCTTAGCTACTAACAAATAAAGTGGGCCAAGTCCTAGTCTCCAGCCTGGAGGATATGTGGCACACTGTGGAGGTTAGTGGTCTTGAGTCCACACTTGAGTGTATGCATTGGCTCCATTTAGTTTATGTGGATGTAGCCTGGGAGACTCCAGAGGAACAGCAAAACTTCGAAGAATTTTACTGATTAAGTTACTTAGTAATAACAGTGAAATATCTATGTCAATTTCCTGTGTATTAGACATTTATTTTCTCGTGTGTAAGATACATGGTAGGTCAACTTAAAACACAGTCAGACATATTCCATGTTTTCCAGAAGTCTTCATTGGAACTTCTTTCAGTTTTTAAAAAATTAAGTCCAAAACAGAGAAAGAGCTATCAAAAAACCTGAGAAAACTTTTCAGAAAGGCAAATTTTGAGTTTTACCTTTTGCAGTACAATTTGTATCTACACGCTGTTTACATAAATTTCTATTGAGATCTCTTCCTTTACTAATGAGCACACATCTATGCATATATTAGTGGTTAACTAGAAAAGAAAGGAAGACTGTTGGGAGAGGCACATATTTTCAACATCTGGATTTGATTTAAAGGAAGGGGAAAATCAAGAAAACAGGGTCACAATAATGGCTTAAAGAACAGAGAGGGGAATACGATGGACATCTAGAAGAAAATACTAATTTTGATGGAAATAACCATCAATTAGATGGCATGGTTCATGAACGGACTCATTAGGGAACTGGACCCAGTCAGTAAGAAATACTTTTAAGGTTTGTTGCTCTGCTACTTGTGTTCTTAAACAAAATGAGAAAGTCTGGAGTGCTGCATGATAAATAAAACTATTGCAGGAAAGTAAATATGTTGAAACAGCAGGCAGGGCTGGAACACAGGTAGCAAAATGCATGCATTCTTTAGGAAAAACACAAATAGATGGAAAGGGGTGTCTGATGACGTTATAGACTGTGAAAACATAAAAAGGGATAGGTTGGCTAAAACACTCAGGTCATGTCAAAATAATAACATGGGGGGAAAAATGAAGTGTGCTGGAGCAGTCATAGAAATTATTAATTAAATCTCCACAATTTTATTGGGACTTGGCAGGAATTGAGGGGGGAGTCACTAGTATTTAAAGAGGCAGAAGAGGTAAATTGAACCAGACAATAATTCTTCTATTAGTTCAAGGTTTAAATACATATAATGGAAAAATGGGATGAAGCTCACAATGGGTGATGTAAAGTAATTTCGGCCAAGCTAATTTCTTTGATAATATGGCTGATTTTAAGCAAAGGAAATTACTGAATCACATCAGCGCATATATATATATATGTATGTATGTTACCTTGTGCATTAACAGCTAGAAAAATAGGAATTAGTAGAAGGACTGTAAATTAGTTAGGGAAATACTAAAAGGGATATAATGATAGACAGTATTGAAAGGACATCTAATGAACTGAAGGAAGCTTAGTAATTAAGCTCCTCATAGATCAGTTTGCAAAACTCCCCTGAATTCATTACTGAGTATGAATATGACAAGTAGAAATACACAGTGGAAGTTTGCAGATGACAAAAAATTAGGAGACACCACCAGTAGCAAGAAAAATCAAAATACCATACTGGTAAAATATCATGTTCCACATGAACAGAGGTAACGAACAGAAAGCAGTACTATCAACTATGAAATAAAAGTGAAAAAAAAAAAGGTACAAGTTGAAACTTAAGCACAAAGAAGAGAGAAAGTAAAAAACTCTGAAATGTAGAAACTGATTGGAAGATGTACTTTCACCAGTTAATTTGATGCAATATGAAAACAAGCTATGCAGTTGAAGAATATTAACAGGAATTTTTTTTCCAGATAGTATTAATATCATTTCACAGCGAAACCTCACCAGAACACTAATTCCGATTTTATTCAGGGAAGGTTAATTTTGGAAAAAAAACAAGGAAGGGCTGTAGGAATGACACTGGGAATGAAGAGTGTACATTCACAGAGAATAAAAGGCATTGGCTTGGTCTACCCTGCCAAGACTGAATAGGAATATGACTCTTCTGTAAAAATATAATCAGCAAAGCATATACACTGGAGATGAACTATTGAAGTCAAAAAGACAACATTGGCACAAGAACAAATAAGTACAAATCAGCCATAAATATTTTTAAGCTGCAAATTAGAAGATTTGTAACTCCCAGGGCAATAACATTATTGAACAGCCAACTGGAGTCCTGAAGGACAAAAATAATTAGCTCATGTTAAGACACAGCTTTATCATTTTATATTATAATATATAGTGACAGTAGCAGACTGGACTTTGAGATTCCTTAAGCCCTTATGTGTTTTATATACCCATCTCAGAAGGGTTACAGAGCTCTTCTTAGCCTGTGGAAAACTGGTGGGACTAGGCCAGTCATAAGAACATTAAGATAAAGACAGGAAATATTAACTTGGCACAGAGCCTCACTGAGGAACGAACTATTCCTTCCAAGCTGGGCCTAGCTCCTCTATATGCACCTCAAAAATGGGCAATTCCATTTCTGATTATGCACGTCTATATGGGGGTATATTTCAAGATGATTCTGGGTATGGAAGTGAGTAAATATAAATATGGATATATTTCTCCTCAGTCCCTCAGCATAATTCACTTCCTTGACCCAAGTTACTTAAAGGTTAAGCTCAGAACAACATTTCAGAGCCCAGCATTCCTTTCACTTGCATGGCAAAACCATTCCTTCTTAGAGATACACTGCTGCTTCACTCCTATTTAAATACCAATGCACTTTTTTTTTTCCCCCCTTTCTTTTAACTTTATAATTCAACCGTGCCTTCTGGCATTGGCACCTACACTGCTGTATGGAAAACCTCTGTTGGGTTACATGCACAGACCTTCAAAATATCCATTTTGAAATATGTGGTTTTTGTTGGTTGGTGGGGGGGGTTTTGCTTGTTTTTTTTGTTTGTTTGGGGGGTTTTTGTTGATTGGCTGGTTGGTTTGCTTGTTTGTTTTTAAAATAGTTATCATCAAATACAACACAGAGATTGTGCAAAGTGGTTTTTCTTTTATGAACTTCAAGCATGTGGCAGTGATCAAATGGGTACAGCTGTCCTTTAAGGACATTGGCAATTATTGTCATCATACCTCCTGTTAGGCAGTTCAAATTGCTTAAAACTTTGATAATGATTACTTGACTGCATTTAAATGAAGGTCGTTTACCCTTCCATTCCCTACTTATATAGCATCTTTCATGCAACACGCCTCAAGGCCCTTTCCAAAGAACACTAATCAGTACACAAAATTATATTGAAGCAAATAACCTTGTCACAAATTCCATTACACAGTAAAAGCTAAATAAAAAATAATAGCTTTCCTGTCTATATTTAAAAATATATATCCACTTAGTGTCAAGCTTTTCAAGTAGAAGAGAATGCCACAGAAGAGCACGAATCCTACTGCACAGCAAGGAAATGCAAAGTAAACTATTGCTACAAAATTGCTACCAATACTTGTTCTACCTTACCAATACAACGGGCAATACCAAAAATGGGTATTCTTAAAAGGCTGCCTCATTTTAAATTCAAAACTTTTCAATAGGAATTTCAAAAAAACAGCTGAAGCCAAGTCCAAGAGGGCCAACCAGCCAATGGAACAGAAATCGCCTCACCTTGCAATAACTGTTTAAAGGTTTGAGCGAGGCAAGACTGGCATCAATCTCACATTTACTGAAGGACAACTGCAACTGTTTTGCTCAGCCTGCCAGTTCCAAATAGAACAAGGATTTCTTCACATAAAAAAGGTAATTTCTTTTTATCTATGTACACATACAACCTCCTACACTAGCTCAGACAAGTATGTCTACTTCCCTTGTCTGCAAGTTCAGACAGGAGAAAAGATGACTGATAATGTCACTCCTATTCCACAGTGGCCTTGTTGGCTACTGACTGGTAACACTGACACCAACTGTAAATACAGCAGACTCCACAAAACCCAGTAGGCTGAGTTATCACAAACTGACATAAGTAAAAATATCAAGTAAAAACAGCCTGGAAATTACCTTTCCTCCTAACCAAAACAGTCATTTGATCCCCTTCAGTGGCAAACTCAGCCCTTGCCACAAGTCTGGGACCACAAGCACAAACTGCAGAAAAACTACACATACAAGAAACAGAAATAACAAAAATTTTAGTTCACTGATAAGAAGTAGCATTTTATTGGTAGTATTATCTCTGCTGCAGAATATCACACGCACCACAGAAAACCAGCAATATGTTGCAGATATGTTTTGTGGTACCTTCTCATCTGAAAAAGCAGATACAAAATGAAAACAGCCGCAACTTTCCTGAAGAGAGAAAACATCTAAAAAATCAGAGGGCAGGAGCCACCCCATATCCCATCCAGTTTAACTCCTTTTTTGGATGACAGAAACATAATGGGGAAGGGGAAGAAAAGAAAAGGGTAGCAATAAAGATGTCAAGAAATAAGAGCGACTCACTCAAAGCTTTTAGCCAAGTATTTGCCTTATTGCTGATTTTAGCTTGTGAAAAACATGAAGCTGAGAAAATAAAATACAAATTAAAGAAGAGAAAACATTTGGAAAATTCATTTTGAAATTAGAGAGAAAACAACTGAAAAACAAAAATAAATCTTGCACTGCACAGTAAAGCACAAGATGCCTGTGCTTAAAGTGATGAAACAGTCTTTGTTCAGAGAGTCCTGTCTGCCAACATTTAAACAGAGTTTGGCATACTATGCTGTGATCTTTTCACATACAAAAACAAACAGATTTTTCTTGTGCAAGCTACAGACCTTTTCTGCATTTCCAACTGAAATGATTTATTGGCCAATTGACACTCCTTGAATTAATTCTTCTTCAAGTATAACCTAGGAAATTCCATCTCCTATCAGTTATGTCAAATTTGACAGCCTCAGGTGAAATTTCTCCTTTCTTAATTATTTTATTATCCCATTAATTCTCTGAATCCATTAGTAACATTCCCATGTCCCCCTCTGAAGAATTTCTCTGCTTCCTTGATGTCTATAGCTTTCAAGAACCTCAAATAAGCAATGTCCTCCCTTGGCAATCTCTTTGGTATACTAAATATGTTTCACTACTGTCATTTCCCTTCAGAAAACAGCTACTGCTTATGCATCAGTTTTTCTCCACCTTTCTGTTAGCCTCAATTCCAGAAAGAACAAACCAAATGATCCTCTCAGAGGCAGAGGTCCCTGATTTTCACTACTATGCACTGTGATAGTTACACAGACATTTCCTCACCCCAGGCCAAAAGAGTACTTTTGAAAATTGTACCTTGCAAATCATATATTACTTGCTGCCTATTGTTCCTCTACGACAGTAAAAGGTGAAATGCACCATGTTGCAAATTCATAGACTGAAAAAACCATGTGTGTTTGGCGGCCACATTGAAGGAAAGGACATAGTACAGACACCACTCTCAACACTGCTGGTCCCTGGGACAGTCTGCCCAGGGAGACTGGTACCTCCATTCCTGGAGAATGTCAAACCTCAACAGGACAAGATTCTGACTGATCTGATCTAATTTAAAATTAGCCATGTTCTGAGCAAAAGTTTGGGGTGCCTTCCAACCCAACTTGCTTTCTGTGAATCCCTCAAGAATACTTGATCACTCCAGAAACACAGTACCTCAAGATTAGCTGTGTGCTGGATTCCCCATTGGACCATATGCTGTGCTGTTATTTCCCTTGTAGTCTGATACCAGATGCAGGATTTACAAAGACTGGATCTCTTCTTCCAGCAGTGTTGCCAGGAGATTTAGGAGACTACTCAGCTTCTGTTGGGCTGTAGCCATTTTTACAAGTTGTGAGAACAGGAAAGTGGGCTGGATCACACTGAAGTGAGGAAACGACCTCAAGGCAATATATAAGACAGTACAGTGGCTACCACCTGAGAAATGAGATAAAACACAGAAATATCCATTGTTTTGGATAATTCCAGAAGGTTAACGGTGAACAAAGCCACATAAAATGTCATGGCCTTTGCCAAATGATCCAAGCTCTTTCTGGAACACAGGTTTTGGTTCTTTTAGAGAAGGCACTAGGTACCTTAGGGTATATTGCTCCCTCACATCACTGAGGGCAAAAACAGACCCTGCCTTACCTTAATTGATACATAACCTAGAAATACTGCTGTCAATCTACTGGAGATTAGAAATCACTGAATCTCCCTGCTTTATCTAATTTTCTCTAGAATATCCTTATTTCTGCTGACTGAATTGTAGGATCACATACTTCATCTTCTTCAAGACCTTCTGTCCTTTTGCTACTCAGTTATGACACACCATCAAACCACTGTAACACAGTTTCCCAGTCACAAGGATCAACTCAGTGCTTTTGGGGACAGTTCCTGCTCACAAGTGCATAGAGATTATTTTAGACACAACTGGAAATGGCAGAGTCCCTTTGGGGTTGGCTTTTGTCAGCCTAGTATCTAATACAGAATAAATATGCTAAGAGCTCCAAGTATAGTATGCTTGAATAAAAAACAAAAAAATAAGATATAAATCTATTAATGGCAGAAAATTTAAAAAAAATCCCACTCAAAAGTAAATTGTAAATCAATTAAGCACAAAATCTGAGAGAAAAAAGAGGTGCTCAAGGCTACCAAGTGCCTAATCCTAGAGAGTTCATTCTTCAAGATATTGAACATCACAGCACTGAGTTGGCAAAATAAGTATATAAATCACTGCAAAACCTTGTGTGTTTTCTATAAGAACGTGCCTACCCTAAAGTCAAATTGGAATTTCTTGAATTTGCATTTAGCAATCAAGACAGCAGCTTGCCAACCTGGCTCTTTTGAAATGCTTTTCCTTAGAGAAGACTCATATTGGTAGGTATTCCACAATTGCATTTTCTCTGGAATTAATTAAAGAATAACATTTTTCATAATCATACTTTTAAAAGATGATTTTCAAAAATTAGAGAGAGACAACTAGTTTTTGGAACTTTAGACCAACACTGGAAAATATTTTTAACTCAGGATTGAATCTTATCCGCTTGGGTTAAAAAAATCCGAAAAATCAACTCCTTAATGTAAAGTTTTACAGTTCAGGATGCAGTGATTATTTTGATTATCTGACAATCACAGATTTTGATTATTTGATAATTGCAGAAGTAGGGCAGGTTTACTTTTTACTTTTTTTTGTTACGAATGTGCTATCTATATTATTGCCTCTGCTAAAAGAGCTTGGACAGCCTGACTAAAGATTGTACATAATTCCCACAGTATCATCTTCATTGTTGTACAGTGCTGCATGTCATCCTCATGCCTCTCAGCTGCTATCATATGATAGATACTCTGTCTTAAAAGTGGTCACCACAACGATGCCACTTCTGGAGTAGAGTGACATGTGCTATTAGTACATGGCAGATTATGATCCCTGTGCAGAAGAATGCTGTCTATCTAAAAGTACTACTGAAGAAATACAGGTGATCTTCAGTAAAAGACAAACATGGCATCTTCATGACTGAAAAACCAAACCATGCAACTCAGAACCGTAAATGTTTAAGACTATAACTACTTATGATCTCACTTATTTAAAAGGTTACATATCCAGTAGCAAGGTAATTTTACTACACTGTACACTGGACAATTGGTTTATCTCAGCGGAACTTAGGGCACCCAGACATAAACTGGCTGAACTGCTAACCTGAAAGTAACCATTCAGTATTGCCCTAGAATTAATTCCACTTTAACATGGAAAAGAGTTTCAGTGGGAAAAGTGCCATAATAAGAACCATCAAAACAGATCTTTGGAAATCACCAAAGAGTATTAATCTATCTGATTAATCTGTTGAGCTGTAATAGTTCCTCAAGGGCAGTGTGATGAGTTGGTGAATGAACGTGATGTCACTCTTCTGGCCCCTGCTCCAGAAGGATAGAGGCCTGTACAAAAAAGCTTGCTGGCAACAGCAGTGCTCCTATTTTTGCTGAACTGAAGAAAGCAGCTGGATACATCTTCAGACCCACTAGATGCTACCTTTGCTGAAAATTTTGTAATGCTTTCACCAGATCCATAGTGTCATTGGCAACACAGAATAACAGAAAGACTTGGGTTGGAGGTGGACTTGAAGATCATCTAATTCCAACCACCCTGGCATGGGCATGCCATGCCCTTCCACCAGACCAGGTTGCTCAAAGCCCCAGCCAACTTAGACTTGAACATTTCCTCGGATGGGGCACCCACAATCTCTCTGGTCAACTTGTTCTTACCACCTTCACAGTAAAGAATGTTTGCCTAATATATAAGCAAAACCTGCTCTCCTTAAAGCTATTTCCTCTTGTCCTATCACTACATGCCATTGTAAAAGGTCCCTCTACAGCTTTTTTGTAGGCCCCTTTAGGCACTGGAAGGTCCTCTAAGATCTCCCTGGAAGCCTCTCTTCTTCAGGATGTAGAACTCCAACTCTTTCAGCCTGTCTTCAGGAGAGGTGCTCCAGCCAGCTGATAATCTTCACAGCCCTCTTCTGGACTTGCTCCAACCTTATGAGGGGGCTCCAGACCTGAAAACACTTCTCTAGGTGGGGTGTCTTGAGTCCCAGAGTAGAGTGGCAGAACCACGTCTCTCAGCCTGCTGGTCACAATTAAGCATGGTTTGAAGCACTAGAGAGGAATAGTTTGAAATTATACATTACTACAGCTATCATGGAAGCTAATTCTAATGAAGGAATAAAATATATTCTGGTAATAAGGTCCGTCAGAAGAAGCCTCTCTGCCAGGGAAGCAGCAGAGGATTTTGACAATCAGAGGAGAAAATCTGTAGAATAAATATGATCATAACTGACTATACAGATACTATCAGCACATTAAAGCAGGTGTGCTACATTACTACACCTTAACATTTTTGCCTTCTGCTAGATATCTGAATGTTGTGAACCACTAAGTCTGAGAAAGAAATGAGATTTCCCTGTATTTCAGAGAAAATTCCCTGACCACTCTTTCAAAGAGGATAAATGCATTTATCTCTTGCTTCTGGTCCCTAAGAGAAAACTTATTAAAGCTACCTAAAACTGAGATGCTGCAGAAAGCATGATGGCAGAGACAGCAGTATCTGTCAACCTCCAATAAGGATTTTGGTGACTGAACAAAGATGTTTATGGTATCAGTAAACTCCTATGAGCATTTGGACTGACACCTATGGGCAAAAACTAAGACAAATGCCAGTTATTGCCAAGGATAATCTGCTATTAAGTATTTTACAGACAAAATACAAGATAAAGGGAATAGACAGTAAATGATTATTGAATGAAACAGAAAAACTGGAACAAAAACTTAACAACCAAAATACGTTAAATTTAACATATCATATTCCAAGCAAAGACAAAATGATCCGAGTAACTTAAGAGTTCAAAAAAGCTGCTGATGCTGAATCATCTGGAGGTATAATTTCATCTGCGTAGATTCCTAATGTAGGAAATGCTTGCAAAATTCTGTCTTTTAAAAAGAGCATTTCCTACTGAGTCAAACAGAAACCTATCCTTTCTTAATCAGTTGGTCTCCACTGGGCAGCTGCATATGTGTAGAATATTTCTAAAAAAGAAACCAGGCCACCAAAGGAAGCATCTTTTCTTTTACTAATTCACTTAGTTTTCCTTTGTGCATTACATGCTTTTCTCCTGCTCTGTTGGGCACCTTGGCTCTGGAATCAAACAGGGTGTCAATCATTTTGCAGTCTGACCCAGAATATTGATTCAATATTCTGACAGATGCCATTCAGTTATAACCAGTAACCAAGCCCTAAAAGTACACTGTTACTCACATTCATTCATTTCAGTAATATGAGTAAACAATCTTTAACTTCTTTCATCAACTCTCTACACAGTAACCACATCATGTCAGCAAAAAAAAAAGCAAAGCAACAAACAAACCATGAAAGTCCAAACAGACCTTTTGGAGCATGATAAGATCATGCTTTACAACACATTTCCCTCTCCAAAATAATAGTAGGTACCCCTCCCTTTAGTACCCTTCTTTGAAAGACAAATGTAGTCTTTACTTCTAATTTTTAAATGGGCACACATGCCATTCTCTAAACCCTTCACAACAGACTCCTTTCTCTGGTGCCTGTATACAGAAGACTCCCATGAAATATCCCATTAGACACAATGCTAAATTCCAGTATCACCTGATGTCACCTTTCATTACCACAGGCAATTTAAAGCTCAGGCATTCTGCCATAGCTGAGGGGACAGAAACAACTAAAAGCTACTTTAGAAAAATTATTTCTCAAAAAAAATCTAGGAAGAATGTATAAGTCTACTCTCTCCATTCCCCCTCCCCAGCCCATCAGGAATTATTCCAAAAGGTGAAGTGTTTTTCCATTTATTTACCCTTGCATTAGTAATAAAACTATTATTTTCTTAACTTTACAACCTACAAGGCATAAAGAATTTTGAAGGTAAACAAAAGGCAAAATCTGATGGAGCCAATCTTTAAGCTTGGGAATAAAAATACAGGTAATCAGTTCTATCTTCTCTTGCATAGCTATCCCATGTCTTGTCAACCCAACACAGACAGCAAGAAGTAAAACCAGTATTTTCAACACAGAGGAGAGGGAAAGAAATCATCATCAGAGAGAGAAAATTTAATAAAATACTCTATCAGAAATTAATTATAGAAGACCAATAAAGATGGTAAAAGAAGCAATCCAAATAGCACGTTGATGGATCTCAAAGCTTTTTTCCTGACGAGCATCATAAGAGAAGGCACTGAGAATTACTTTGCTTTATAGTGTTCAATCACTCTGTGTTTGCATGATAAAAGTATGTACCTGATGGACTAAGTCCCAAGTTCAAGAGTCTTTACTGGACAATCTGTAGACCTGAATTAAGAATCACTCTACCAGTGAACCAACCAGTTTGAAAGGCTTGCCTTCTTGGGGAGGCTAAGCCCAGGACAATGAACAGGCCAGCAATTACTGCCTGAAACAGTTATCATCCCAACTGCAAAGCACCAGATGAAAAAGAGAGCTTCCTTTGGCATAATAAGCAAAAATAATATTACAAAGTTATGTCCTGAAATAAAAACCAGACAATTCACATAAAATGGTTTCTGACTATTGTTAACTTCAAGTGAGGAAGATCTAGGACATGTTCTCCTTCCTCCCTACAGGAGAATTCTATTAAAAACATCAGATTCAAATCATGAGAATCTCACACATATTACAATGGGAACAAAATCTTCTAAGTTGAGAGAAATAACTCCAAAGGAGTTAAAAAATAAGCTCCCTTACTGCTAGATGAATCCTTTAGTCTCTCTCCCTCAATTCCATCCTCCTTAAGATGAAGCTTGGAAGAAGAATCCATAGTTAGATGGCTACAACAAGTTACGCCTACCCATCAAAATCTATCTTTCGGCAAAAGAATTTAAGGGAAGAGTGAAAAGGCTTTGAGGTTGAGCTTAAAGTTAGTTTTATAGTGGATGGTCAAGAAGCCAAATCTAAACAACCTTTTATTTCTCGTTTTTATCAACACATAATCTGAGAAATGTTGTAGAACACAGACTTAAACAGGCATTTTGAACCCTTGATATGCCTAAACAACTTCTCTTATCTAACTGAGGAGCAGCAGAGTGAAACTTTTGTAGTAACTCATGCTTTGCCTAAGAATCTGTAAATTGGTCGTATTCAAATCGGATGGGACAGCCCATTTAAACAAGTTCTTCGGGATCCTTAGGGCTGGATCAAAGTCTAGAATGAAAGTATTTAGCTAGTATCTACAAAGAAATGATTTGAAATGGGTTGGGGGGAGTAAAGTTTATAAAGGAAAGATTTAAGACTTGGACACTGTATTATGCCAAGTCCCACATGTGAGTCATCTCATTCTTTGCTCTGGACATCTGATTAGTCCCATTCCACAACAGCAGCAAGCTGTAAGATACTTTATAAAGTGCACCAAGCTGTTCTCAGTGCTACTCAAACAATGTAAGAATATTATCTTTGATGCAAAGTAACTACTTGAGTGGATGGCTAGATAGCACTAAAATCTTGTTGCATGACATATCAGAAATCTCATTCAGACCAAGTGACAGAGATAAGGAAATCAGCAGAGGCAGAAACTATGGAAAAAGAAAAAAAAGTGAAGAAGAGAAATACAGGAATAAGGGAAGGACCTAAATCCATCCCACTCCTACCACTTTGATGCCAATGCAGCAAGAGATTATGAGAGCCTGGAGAGGGATCTCAGGTCAGCAGGAGAACAGAAGAGCACAAAGGAATTCCAGCCACTCCAGCAAGTAAGTCAGCTTCACTGGGGATCCAGTGTAAATGCCCCTATGCAAATTCATGGAGAATGAGAATAAACAATAGGAGGGAGAGATGTGCACACGGCTGCAGGGCTAGGATCTTATTGTTAGCATGGTGGAATAGCTCCTAGGACTGAAGCGTGGGAATGGAAGAATACAGGCTCTTTAGGAAGGACAGACAAGGAAGAAGATGAGGAGGACGTGTCATTCTCTATTCCAGTGACCAGCTGGAGCGTGTGGAGGTCCGCCTGGGAATAAATGAGAAGCTGACCGACAGCCTATGGATCAGGATTAAAGAGAGAACAAGAACAGATGACATTACAGTGAGGGTCTGCTACAGGCTGCCTGACAAGGAACACCAAGCAGATGAGGCCCTCTGCAGACAGACAGAAGCCTCATGTTCCTAAGCCCTGGTCCTCATGGGGAACTTCAACCTCATACCTGTTAGAGACACAACACAAAAGGGCATAAGCAATCCAGGAGGTTCCAGGAATGCATAGAGGATAACTTCCTTCCCCAGGAGATAGAGAAGCCAACAAGGAGAGGTGCTACACCTGACCTGGTTCTCACCAACAAGCTGGGGCTGGTGGGGAATGGGAAGCTTGAGGGCAGCTTTGGCTGCACCATCTATGAAATGGTGTTCAAGATCCTTAGGGCAGCAAGGAGAGCACACAGCAAGCTTGCTACCTTGGACCTGAGGAGAGCCTCTTCAGGGATCTTCATGGAGAGTACCATGGAATAAAGCCCTGGAGGGAAAAGGGGCTGAAAGAAGCTCATTAATATTCAAAGATCACCTCTTCCAAACTCAGGAGAAATGCATCCCAACAAAGATGATGTCAGGCAAAATATGTCAGGAGGCCTGTGTGGATGAAGGGTGCTCCTGGACAAAGTCAAAAAGGAAGCCTACAGAGGATGGAAGCATGGACAGAGATCCTGGGAGGAATACAGAGAAATTGTTCAATCAACCAAGGATCAGGTTAGGAAAGCTAAAGCCCTGACAGAATTAAGACTGACCAGGGATGTCAAAGGCAAGAAACAAACCTTCCATGGGTATGCCAGACATAAAAGAAAGATGAAGGCAAATGTGGGCCCTCTCTGGAAGGAAATGGGAAACCTGATTACCTAGGGCATGGAGGAGGCTGAGGTACTCAACCTTTTGCCTCAGTCTTCCCCAGCAAATGCTCCAGCCCCACTACCCAAGTTGCAGAAGGCAAAGGCAGGGACTGGAAGAATGAATAACCACCTGCTGTAGGTTCAAGAACATCTAAAGAACCTGAAGGTCCCTAAGTCCATGGGACCCAATGAGACACATCCTCAGGTCCTGAGGAAAGTGGCAGATTAAGTGGCTAAGCCACTATTCATCATGTTTTACAAGACACAGCATTTTGGTGAAGTCCCTGCTATCTAGAAAAGGGCAAAATAATTCCCATTTTTACAAGGAAAAAAGGAAGACTACAGGCCAGTCAGTCTCACCTGTGTTTCTGGCAAGATCTTGGAGCAGATCCTCATGGACACAAGGCAAAGTCACATGGAAAATAAAGGAGTGACTGGTTACAGCCAGAATGGCTTCACTGAAGGCAAACCATGTCTGACAAATTTGGTGGTCCTCTACAACAGGGTTAAAGCACTGATGGAGCAGGGAAGAGCAACTGACTTCATCTACCTGGACTTGTGCAAAGCATATGACATCCTCGTCTATAAACTGAAGACTCATGAATTTGACAATGGAACACTTAGTGGATATGGAGTTAGCTGGATAGCTGCCCTCAAAGAGTTGCAGTCAACAGCTCAATGTCCAAGTGGAGACCAGCAACAGATGGCATTCCTCAAGCGTTGGTACTGGGGCCATGAGGGTTTCACATCTTTTTCAGCAACATGTACAATGGGATCAAGGGCACCCTCAGCAGGTTTGCTGGTGGCATTCAGTTGTGGGGTGTGGTTGACATGCAGGAGGGAAGGGATGCCATACAGAGGGACTTTGACAGGTTTGAGAGGTGGGAATGTATCAATCTCATGAAGTTCAGCAACTTGCAACTGCAAGGTCCTGCACGTGGATTGGGACAATCACAGGCACAAACTCAGACTGGGCAGAAAATGGATTGAAAACAGCCCTGAGGAGAAAGACTTGGGTATGTTGGTTGATGAGAATCACAGAATCATAGAACCATTTAGGTTGGAAAATTTCTGAGCCCAACCTTGACATGATCTGGCAATGTACTCTGGGAGCCCAGAAAGCAAACTGCATCCTGGGCTGCATCCAGAGCAATGCGGCCAGCAGGTTGAGGGAGGTGATTCTGCTCCTCTACTCCACTCTTGAGAGATCCCATCTGGAGTACTAAGTCCAGTTCTGGGGCCCACAAAGAAAGATGTGAAATTCTGGGTAACTGCCCAAAATGTTTTCCAATTCAAGCTGTGGTTTACAGAAAATCTGTAACATTTCAGAGTGCAACAGAGAGCATTACAGAAATGCAAATCTCATTACTGGTTAATGCAGTGTTTATAAGCAGCAGACATAATTAATAATTGAAATAATATATACTGCTGATTCACGGTGAAAGGTAAAAGCCTTACTGCACATAGCTGACAGAACAACAGATACTGCTGAAGACAGGAATATGATACATTACTATCAAGACTTACAATGCCTTCAACTGAAGACCAAATCCTAGCTAGCTAGAAAAGAATAGTATTAAAGCTGAGATGTATCTGAGAATCCAGGATAATATACTATAATCCAGCAAATAATATATAAACAAATGTTATTCAAAAGCATTAGCTCCTCTGCAGACTCGTAACATACCAACTTGCTGTTCTTATTTATGTTCTACAGGTATTGCAGCAGCTCTGTACTGGAAGCTCATGCCATAAATGCTTTCACCAAACGTCTCAATACTATGAATTATAGCTCTTCCATAGCAGTCCGAAATATTACTGCTTATTTGCCAAGGCCCTGTTGACAATCCTCGACTCCGGGAATCCTTTCAAAGAGTTTTGCACTTTCTGGGCGTAAGCTAATTATGGGGGGAAAAAGAAAGATGCTTTATTTTATTTGCACTATTGTTGCAGAAACAGCTCTCTTTGGCTGTTAAAACACTAAACTTTCTGAAAACATACCAAAAAACCCAAGAGATACTGTCTCTGTGCAAACATACATGTGCAAAAATCAGTTCTATTTGCAGGAAATAATGAGAGAAGAATTATGTATTTTTAATAGACTATTTTCTAATAATATAATTGTTAAAATGAGGGGATGGAGGAACCCACTCTCTAAATTCAATGGAATAACAATCTTTCCCTTGGACCCAGAGTTTATACCTTCAAGTTACAAAAACAAAAACCCTAGAGAACTGGCAAAAAAAATTATCACATTATTGTTGGCACCAAAACAGAGGAACTTTTAATCTATTTCAACTGAAATCATATGATCCAGTAGCCTGGGGGAAGGGCTATTAATAGCAGTCAGAGCAAAGAGGAGAAGACAGCAGCTTTCCTCAACCCAGAGCAAGGCAGCAGGCTCTCTGCAGCTCTTCTGCTCCATCCGCCCAAGTGCACGAGGCCAGTGGGATGGCAAGCCCAGGGGCAGTGGGCTTGCAGAGGCAGTACTGGGCACCCGGGCTTGGCAGCTTCTGACAGCCATCCCAACTACAGCTACAGCCTCAAACTGCAGCCCTCCCAATGCCAGCTGACCCCACATTTGATCACGGCACATTCTTTTAGGCTACTTCTGCAACACACTGTGCGTTACTGTACTCAGAACTGGGAAAGACAAAAGAGACAGCACTGTAAAAATTAAATTGGCTATGAGTAACTCCCTATCTCCTACTTGGTATTGATAATGTATTCCTTTAATGAGGGGCAGGAGAGAAGGAAAAAAAAACACAAAACAACTAAGGAAGATGGAGAAATGGCTTTCATCAACAGAAATGCATACATCAGCCAACAAGCTGAATAATCACAAAATGGGGGAAAACCCTGATCCAAGCATTAATAATTCAATTAGTATTCATTGAAATAACATTGATTTTAATTAATCTATTTCACATCACTGTTCATATCCTATGTGCTTTCTATCACAGCTTAAAAATCATTAGTGTATGAGCCTGCTAAGTACGCATACCTTTAAAAATAACAAAAGGGAGGCATTAACTTGCTGAACAAATATTTTAAAGCCTCAAATAGCCAATAAAGAAAAATGAAATGTAATTGCCTGCCGCTGTGCATTACTAATATGGAATACACTAGTATGTTGCCAGCTGTACTATATACATGATTTGATTCATTGGAACTTCAGTATATTAAAATATTGGTAAAAACTGCATTAGCCACTGAAGTATATGCTTACCAACTTGTATTTCCACAATACAATAGCTGGCACTGTTCAGTGACTGACTGAAGCAAAACACTTCATTTATTCTACTGCTCCACTCTGAGCTCATCCAAAATACACAGGAACAAAAAAAGTACAATGTTTCTGCGTGCACTAGGCTCAGCAGATCAATAGAGAATATCTATGTCCATCACAGAGCTTTGCTGGAGATGATGTGGAACAAGGCACATTTCTACAGGAAACTCCAAGAATCACTGTAATTCCTAAGGCTCTGTGCACCACGGCAAGCCAGAGCCAGTGAGCACCAAATTCACTCCCCTACTTTAGGACAGTTTCTCTTTTTGATGTTGGGCAATGCTGACACTCTGGCCTTGGCTCTTTGGCAGGGTACCTTACCAGTGAGTCCCCACCAACTTAGACAGAAGATGAAGAAGAGAGATGCATAGGCAAATGTAATTTGATAGAGAGCAGCAAGACCAATCTGGGCTGTCTGGTATATTAAAATGATTTTATAAAGAGATAAAAAATAAATATGCTCCTCTTTACATTCCCCTGCCATTTATGTTTTATGTCATAATAATACAGTGAATCCACAATTATAGTTACATTTTATTTTAGTTTAGTTTATTTATTTTTGCAGTATATTGAGGAAAATTCTGACTTTGGATGCAGACTGATGTTTTTTCTGTCTGGCTGGGTAACTACAGAGATATGACAGTTCAAGTGCTTGGTTTCTAAACAAGGTTTTTTGCTACCTATAGGTCTCTAATTAAGCTCAGTCAATTTTTATTAGTTTCCACAGGTTCAGATTTCATTGCAAGGCAATCAAAATACTTTAAATCTTTTCACTGTCAGTCATCTGTCTCTGCCTAAGAGAGTCTTTCACATCACAGCTTTTACCTCATTCTCGAACAATGCTCATACTTGTTCTCTTAATTGATACTTGTTTACACTAACGATTTCTGCTATGTGTGAAATACTTTCATGTGTAAAATAAACTGTAAGTAGCATTTCTCCATCTCCACCCCAAACTCATTATCTAAATGCTACAGGTTATTCCACATTTCTATATACACAGAAGTGCTGATTTTCTTATTTAGTAACAGTTGTGGTCACCTTAGGTGTGCCAACAGTTCAGCAAGGGCACGGGCTGCCACTGCACATTATCACAGGATAATAGGACAGAAGAATTTACATTCCAGATATCTTTCAAAAAAAAATACCATAATTGGCTTATCAACAGTACTCAACCAAGTGCAACATAAAGCTCAGGCACAAGCTTATTTTATGTATGTATACCTATCCAATACATATGTGTATAGATAGCTATCTACATCTTTTTTCCACATCATGTGCAATATTGAAATAAATTCTGGTTTCCATTGGCACTACATACCTTGCACCAGCCTGCAGCATGTAGATATAGTAAACACTATCACTAAAGCACAGAAATCTTTGCACACCACCCCTGTAAACAACCTCAGTGCACTTCAGTTTCCACAGAAGTACATATTTGTTAAAGCTCTTTTACTGAAAAAAGAAAAACACTAATAGCACCATGGGAGTTTCAAGAAAGGCAGGCAAATTATGATCACATTTACCATCTAATTTGCTCTCTGAGGCTTGTTCAAACAGTGCAAACATTGTGCTCCTCTTCTTCATTTGTTCTGACAAGCAGGATGACAACTAATCACCATCAAGAGCTTTCCCACTCTCCAGGCCCCCATTTTCTGTTTATTCAATTTGATGCCTTCCAACCAAGGAAACTGTTAGTCTTCCCTGTCACCCCAACTGAGAAGGCCAGCTCTCCAAGGCCAGATTTCAACTAGAACTCTTTGTAGGGTGTGAATCCATAGTGCTAGGCAGGAATAAAACAGGCTCTTTCCACTGGGCAGTGCGCGATACCACCAGCAGTGGGTTCTGTATAGGTTGACAAGAACACCTAAGGGAGGCAAATAAGGTTTTAGACTGGCATAGAAAAAGGAGACAGAGGAGAGGAGAGACATCCTCTACCCTCTTCCTTCATTTTCCCCAAATGACAGTTCAGTGATCTACCAAAGCACTGCCATTAAATATATGCCTTAAAAGCATGCCTTAAAATATAATGCAAAAACAATACACCAAATTAAAAAAAAGGGGGGGGGGAGGCAAAAAAAAGCTTGGAGAATACTGGGAAGTTACTTCAAGAATGTCTGTCCTTTGGGAGATCTTTTCTTGAAAACTGTTGCACTGATTTGCCTTGATAAGACTCAGCCACACAATCAAATTCCCTTGGCTTTATGAGCTAAGCCGGTGTCATTGTCCACATGTCCCCTGTTCACCCAGAGCTCAAGCAAGACAACACAAATTGAAATGAAAAAGGACTAAGCCATATTACCTCACACACCCATTGGGCTATAATAGTACACAGTAGGTATCATTCCTTAGCAGATGCATAAGCCATAAAAGATGGGCCACTTGTAATGAACCTATAATGTGAAAATTACGTTGAAACATTGATATTTAAAGATGTAACAAGTATGTATGTGTATGCAAATAAGGACTCACTACAATTCAACCTTATTGATGAGGGACAATATATTAAGCAACATATATGGCATAAATGATTATGAAAATTTTCACTGCTTCAACTGTATGATATGCTGTTATTTCTAATAAAACAAAGGAAATAATGTTATCAGGCAGTTGGCTAACTTCAGACTCATCAATTTTAAGAGATCTTGAGCCTTGCATCGACCAAACCCACAGCAAAAATTCTTTCTTTTGCTTTATAAAAATGCAGCCAGGAGTTACTTGATAAAAAGTACACCCTCTTACCATGAATCCTGTCCCTTTACCTTCAGGTAAAGCCTATAATCCCAGCCAATGTCACCAGTATCACTAACCAGCACTACTGCCTTAGAGTCAGCTATACAAAATAGTGACATTAGGAAGCCACCTGGCTTGAACATTAATATACTTTTGAAAGGTTTTTAAATACACATAATTGAGCAGTCTGCACTAGAACACATTTTGAGTCAAGGATTGTTCATGAAATATTGTGAGAATTTGTTCTAATAGAAAGTGCATACATGGGTGTAATATTTCTTTCTAAAAGTTCAGTCTTTTTATAAATCCCTACTCAGGAAAAGATCTAGAAATACAGTATGACAAATGCAAATATCTCTAGAGCCTCATATATGGCAAAGAGATAAAACAGACCATGTATAACCCACCACTTCTTAGACAAAACTGTTTGAAACAAAGAGGAATTTTGCAAACTAAAGACAGCAAAGGTTTCTGTGAAAGGCACAATAAAATTCTTTTACAAAGTAGTTGGTATATTCTTGGGAGGGACAAAGAAAGGGGAAAAGGCCATTCCCCTTGTTCCTGCTGCTTCCAAAAGTACTTGCAATCTCATTTTCTTGGAAAATATTTAGGGGACAGGAACACTAAGACTGTTGTCACTGCCTTCAGTATTTTCTGTATTACAATAAGTATCTTCATGGCAGCGAGAGGTTCCCCCGTATCACTCTGCCATCCATGGACCAGTCTATGAACCGAAGAGGTAGATTGCCAGATCTAATGATAAATCTGGCAGCCTAATGGATTTTAGATCAGACCAGTCCACTCTCATGTCAGTAATAGTCTTCAATAAGTGTCTGAGTCTGAAGATGTTCAGTGCTGAGCTACTTTCTCCAGACACTTCATATGGAGCTTCTATAGGCTCTGATACTTATATGGTCCATATCAAATTCAGAGGTGCCTTTTCCTTTAACCATTACTGCTGTTTTCTAGTGGGCTCATTTGTGATTTTAATTTGTAAAGATCAATTAAGCCACCATCCCCAAAGCTGCATGACACTGCAGAGCTGCAAAAGATGAGTTATGGATTTCTTTCATCTCATCAGCTTCATAGCATTAACTTTGAGGATCTTAAATTTTGAGCTTTTACATCAGAGATAGATATCTGCAGAAAGAAATCGAAAGGAAGCCCAAAAGTATCTTTCTTTAACAATTAGTATCCTGTGCAACTTCAGTGATGTCAACAGAATCAAGAGGGAAGTAAATTGGTGTGTGTTTTTGGCAGCTTTCCCTTTTCTGCCAATTAGAACAATTAGACTCTAAATCTCACATTGAGCTAAAAGAAATTAGCAGTGTTGTCTTGGTCAAATGTTAAAGTAAATAGCACTTGCAGCATTAATCATAATTGCAGTTTCTCAAGGTATTAATATCACATTCCCATTGGCTCATTTTCCCATGCTTACTACAGTGAATGTATTTTGATGAGTGACATCTGCTTTGTCTGTGCCAAAGGAGAGAGTTGGGTCTCAGCTGCTAAAGCAGCAGACTGCCCAAACAGTTGGATTCACCTTCCCTAGAGAAGCCTTCAAGTGCTCCTGGGAGGCACTTGGGTACAGAGGAGTACAGCAGGTGGGAGGAAATAGTAAGAAGACAACTTCAGACATTCTTCCCCAAGTAGCGGGGAGAAGAGAGCAGGGTACAGAGGTGGGCAAAAGATAGACTTGGACTCCTAAGGAAGAAAACATATCTGAACCCTTTTTTGATTTTTAAATGGCTCATAGGGAGTATGTTTTAAAAAGTATTATAGCCACGACAAGACTTTCTTGATGGGGATGCAGGCTGTGCTTCAGGAATGGTACTCTTAACTAATTTCTGACTACAGCCACTATGTCATAAACAAGCACAGACTGCAAGACTTTCATGTTATTTAATGCTAGCTGAAGATGACAGGATAGGCGAAATTCAATTAAAAATGTAAGCAATATATTTTGATGTGCAATAATTTCCCTTTAAAATAGTTTCAGACAGATGCTTTTTCAATGCTGTAGATGCGCAGACAATACTGTCAAACATCTGGTCTGTCCACTCCTAGCTCTGCTGACCTCTTTGAGGCCAGCTCAGACTAAATCCAGGTGTTTCCAGCAAATGCCTGTCTGTGCTGCATGGGATCTGAATGGAAAGACCTTTGAGAGAAGTGGAAAGCCAGAGACACTGTGGCAGTACATGGGAAAGGAAGCAGCTCTGAGCAGTCGCAGACCATGGAGAACAGTTGTTTAAGAGACGTTTAACTCAGAGTCCACTGAAGTCAATGAGAATCGTGGTACCAACATGGACAAGACTCTGATTGTCTCTAAAATTCTGTCAAATAGGCAAAGCCAGCTGACTTCAAACAGCTTCATCGTTATGCTTCAGATGCAACGATCCTAGGTGGGGCTTGAAATCATTTTAGATTACAGTTTCAGGTGGAAGTCCTGTATGCTGGTTTTTCCATTTAAGGGCAGGTTTCCTTATAAAAAGTATTCTCTTGCTTTTGAACATTGCGTGAAAACCTGTATTTTTTTACAGCTCAGTAGGTCACTAGGAATTAAACAGCCCACACCCTTGCAGTGACTTACACACCATGAATAAGGACATGTAAGAATAGTCTGAAGCAGAAAGGAGACAAGCAGTAAGAAAAGTAGGAAATGCAAATATTTCACCTTGCCTTGCTATCAGCAGATTGTTTTCAGAGGAACCACAAGCTACACAAATACAAAACAAAGTATACTAACAGTTCTTATCTGTTGTCTGTACTCAACATGCCTGAGGTAACTATTTAAACAAACATTAACAAGTGAACTTAAGTAAAATGACATCTTGTTTTTTTTTGGTCTTCCAAAATGCCACATGAACTTCTTGTACAGTGGACCAG
The DNA here is from genome assembly GCA_026261815.1 of Monarcha castaneiventris obscurior. NCBI lineage: Eukaryota > Metazoa > Chordata > Aves > Passeriformes > Monarchidae > Monarcha > Monarcha castaneiventris. The sequence goes on along the minus strand of JAMPIT010000467.1, from coordinate 4,913,059 downwards.
TCACAAGAAGCCACATCGCATAAGACAGGAAGGATTAACTTCTGTTCAGCTACTTGCACAGCATGTCTCAAAAGCAAAAATAACACCCCAAGTCTATCTGAAGAGAGAAAAGCATATTTCTGTCTTTAGAGGAGGCACTACTATAAGTCCTCTACCAAACCACACAGGTCATCAGTAAAGCCAGGGCAACAGCAGCATATCAAATTAGAATACCCTGGCTGCAGAGCCACTAGGCCTGCCCATATGAACACTACTGCATGCACATGCTGGTCCAGGGCACTGTGCACCTGCCTGGTCAGTCCAAAGCACAGTCTCACCATTCTTCCATTTTTAAGTTGAAAAGCTAACTAAAGCAATATTGCACAAAAAAGTCCTCTGTAGTACATTTTTTTCCCCTAAGTTCAATAAGAAAAGTATTGTATCAAGTGGCAGTAGCTAGGTAGTCTTTACTGGGCTCATAAAAGATTACGATTTTGCCCTATTCTCTATATAAGTGAATTTCTTAAAATATCATTTTTAAAATGGCACTTTTTCTTCTCATGATAGTGTTTCTTTAATATATTAACTTTTCCACATCCCATACTTTGATGGTTCGGCAATTTTCTAGTTCATTTTAAATCATTTTTTGACAAAACAATACCAACAGTTCAGTAAGTGTCCCACTGCATTTTGCAATTTACGTTTCTTTTTGAAATACCCTCTTACTGAATAGCTTTAGCAACTAATAAAATTCTTCAATTTTAAAGCCAAAAGAATACCATTAAGCACTAAATTCCTGAGGAAGGGGGAAGGACTTCCCAGTGACACTCACTGTTGATAGGAGATTTTGGGTTTAACATTTTTAAAACCAGTAATACATTGCAATTAACAGCTTTAACGCATAACCCACTGCATGGATTTTTGTACATTTGAGGTTTTGACGTACAGGTGAGTACACATACTTGAGCATACAGGTATGTAACTATATAACTGCGGATATACATAAAAATATATAGTGACACATACACACAAACATGTACATATGTGCCACCGCTGTTAATTTCCTCTGTCTGGCTAAGCAATAATGAACAAAAAATATAGTGGAAAGTCACCATGATGAAATGAAATATATTCTTATGTGATTGATAAGATGCAATAACTATGCTCAGTAGAATCCTGGTGAAGGTGCATAAACCTTCTTAACATAAATTGTGTGTGCTAACAGCGAAGTGAACCGCTAATAGCATCGCTCCCAGTCTGTGATTTATGGTAACTTTGCATCACTAACACTATGATAACAAACTTTTATAAATTATGAACTCCTATTGCATTCTCATTCTGGAAAAAAATACACACCCTTACAAAGAACACTTGTATACAACTAGGGACATAAGCAGAGCTGCAGATCCAACTTTTTCAAAGTTTCACCCCACTTAACTCCTAATATCTGTCCATCCATTGGAGACAACCTTTCCCACGTGAGGTGAGAACAATTTTGGTCTGCTTCAGTATAAAGCAAAATACCTTATGTTAACATTTTCTTTACTTTGGCTGTGCTAGTTTTCTTCAACTTCCATTCGACAGAAAAAACTAATGGCTGAGCACTGCACCTTCCACAAGACGTAACTGGACTCTTGCAAGAAACAAGTACTGCATTGTAAAATCAAGTTCTGTAAACCTTTCAAACAACAAGTTTTGATTCTAGCATGGACAAAGAATGCTTAAATTCTCTCTAGCCTTAACATTTAATATTAAATACATCTTTACAGTCCACATGAGATTATTTTCTTTAAACATGCGCTAATTATTTTTTATTAAATATTTGTGTTAATGAGTAAGGTCAGCTTCAGATTTCCTAGAAAAGGGCACCAGAAAAAGCCACCTAAAAATGACACCAAGAGAAGGGCATGATAGACATCAGTTTTGAGAGAGGAAGGTAGGTAGGTTTAAACTTGCTTCAGTCTCTTCCATTGGTAGTATTTTGGTGAGCTGAAATAACAGCTACAGATTTGTTACTTCACTACCACTTATAAGATGTTTTTGTTGTATGACCTACAAATATATGAACATGTATTTTCATAAACAATACATATGACAGTCCTAAGTTTAATTTATTTCATGAACAGAAATGTTTGTCCCTTTACTCTAATCCCCATTATCCCAAAGACAACTATGTTAATAATTTCAGTTTGGTTATTGTCCTGGTAAATCACAGAATTACAGAAGGGGTAAGGCTGTAAGGAGCCAGAGTAAGGTACCACATAAATATTGTCATCATTTCTATTTCTTCTAGAAAGGATAAAATACCTGGCTACTGAATAACAAAGATGTTTCCAATTTCTCTCATCATTTGAAGCAATCAATGTAAAAGAGAAAAAAAATCGAGAATTAAAATAAATCCTGTGAAGAGTCTGCCTTAGTGGCACTCATTTTAGAACTAACTGCCTTTGTACTTGGATTTATAAATGCTAATTATCAAGGTCATCACAGATTCGTGTGATATTTTAGGTTTTCTCTCTGCTTTTCTATTAACCTGAGAAATAGAAGTGTTCTTTCTAAAATTATTATGCTAAAATTCTAGAATATCTTAGAACTATACTAGAGCTGCCTAGACACTCTCTTCAACAATTTCCCCTTTCTTAATTTTCAGAGGTTACAAGAATCAACTGCTGTAGCAACTGCATTGAGAGATTAAGATGCTGTTCCCCATAACTAATATGCCCCTCCATTGTAACATTTACTTTCCAAAGTATTAGTATCTTCTTTGGAAAACACCCACATTTGTTTCCCTATTCATTAAGGTATTTGCAAAAAAAAATTAGAGTATTCTCCTACCAAAAATATTCCTCAAGTAACTTTAAGATAACTATGAAAACTAGCTTCAACCTTGACCTGGACATTCCTCATGCCCACATTTTACCAGATAATTCTGGCTTAAGGTTTCTAGAATCAGAGACAGGTGGATCATCTAACTAAAGCAAACATCTTTGGGTAAAGCTAAGCCAGAAAAATGACTTTTGCTGCTACTGCAGTGGGCTACCATTTGGGAAAGGGAGAAAGTAATGAAAACTTTCCCACACATGCCAGGATCATCACTGACACAATGATAATTGGCTTACAAGAGGTGATAAGACTACAGACAAATGGTAATATCACAGCATTCACCTTTGTGCTGTCCTCCCTTGTGTCTTTAATATGTCTGTCCAAACAGGTCATCTGCAGGAGTGATGAGGAGGTCTCATTTTGGAGAAAGATACAGAATAAAGTGGAGATCTCACGTGCATGTCAGGTGCTTAAGTCTCACTGCATACACCGTCACACAGTGAGTGGAAAATAAGTAAAACATCCCTCCAAAAATAAACAGAAAAAATATGGTGCCCAACCAACTCTCACTTTCCAAAATAACAAATAAACAAGTGAAATTCTACATCTGCAGGACAATGGTGCCAGCAAAAGGAAAAGGTAGTCCAGTGTTCTAGATATCAACTGTCTCTGAGCACAGGATACTGATCTCACATATCAGTTTTCAATAAATTCAACTGAAAGCAGGTATGAAATTATTCCAGAATTTGAAGAATGCTGTTCTCTACACCTGTGTGACAAAGCAAAACAAGTGACATAACTGTTCAAACTGAAACCAGGGAAAAGTGGATTTAGAATTTTCTTGGATTGAAAGAGACAATCAGTGCAGTTTAGTGGACATTACTGAAGGCAAGAACAGTCTGATGGAAAGGATGGTCACTTACAGAAGTGTAAGTACAACAGACTTTTAACATTAGAAAGAATTCAAAATATTACTAGAAATGTTACAAGCAGCATTGACCAGTATAGAAATTAGAAGATGAAATTTAACAAAAACACATCTTGGAATTGTACCTGCTTTGACAACTATCACGTGGAAATATACAGGTTAACATGCAGGGGAAAAAGGCAACAATTGCATGATTTTGCAGACATTCAGCAAAAACCCACAGAGCGTGTATGGTAAGGACAAAGAAATAAATGATACTAGGACTCCCAGCAAAGAAAAATTACTCAAAGAAGTAACAAATGAAATTTTTTTGGCACTATCTTCAACCAGACAACTTTGATGATATAAAAGTTACAAAGATTTTTATTTGGGTGATAGTATTTTGCACAGGGGTGGGGTGAAAAGCAAGAGACCATGGCCAGAAAATTCTGAGTGAGAACCCGTACTTCCAAAGGCTAAAGCTAAGCAAACATGTTATGTTCTAGAGAGCAGAAATAACAAATCTAGGCAAGAAGTTAACTGGAGAAGCTGATTCCATGGTGAGGCTGTCACTGACCGGCTCTACCAGACACACAACAGGTATTACGATGCTACGGAATGAGCTCTGGAATGAGGAACACACGTGAGGAACTGGTGATTTACAGCCAAGCAAACTGTTTCTAATGCAAATCTTTGACAACGCAATCAGTGTTATATCTCTTTGCTAGTATTTGCATCAGAAACTCTTTATATTTTCTATGGGGGTGTGAGTGATAATATTACTGGTATAATGACCCTACAATGGTATTATCTAAACGAAGAAGTAATAAAGCTAAAAAATACCCACTGAATAATTTTCTGATATTGAAAGGAACCTAGAATTGACTAAAATGGGTCTTAAGCTATCTCTGTCTTTTGCTAAAAATGCTCAGCAAACTTTCCTTCCTTCCCAGGTAGATTTTTTTTTTTTTCCCTCTTCCAGCAGTGGAGGATCTGCAAGCTAAGGTCAAAGCTCAAAAAACTTCAGCAGTTGTAGACTGCTGTGGGCTACCATTTGGGAAAGGGAGAAAGTAATGAAAACTTTTTAATTTTTTAAAAATTAAAAAAATTTAATTGCTAAAGCTTTTGTTCAGAATGAAACAAACTTAGAGGAGTACCTACTCCCCATATCACCAAGGAGTGAATGTTCAGTGCAACATGGGTATTTCACAATGCACATTTATTAAATGTGAAACCTATTCAGGGGATCAAAAAATACCTCAAATAAGGACCGGAAATACCCTGAATCGACCTAAAGTGAAAGGCCAGAATTGGAATCTTCGGAGTTATCCCATATGCCAAAAACTACAATGAATAAGTCAACACAGGCAGTATAAAATATTGACACTGCAGCTCTAAGTAGGATAGATTTGTTTATATTGCTTGGGAAAAAAAATACACTTCTTTTAGATTAATATTCTCATTCCGCTGAGGCAGCAGCTCCTAATAAAATGACATCTAAGCTTGTGATGGTGTATATGCAATAGTTTTACCAGATACAGCACTGCTGACAGTAATATCTGATAAAGGAAAACTTATTAAGCAAAAGTATAAGTTGTTCTAAGCAACAGAGCAATTTAAAAGTTTTATTCTCAAGACTAAAGGATTTAATGACAATAATAATGCAGATACTGAAAAGGGCACCTATTTAGATTCCAGTCCATGTTATAACATAGCAGTATCACTACTTCCTTTAATCAATGCAGGTAACTGATGGCAATTTTTAAAGTGCTACCAGAAAACACGTATCAAACAAAATTAATAGATAATAACTTACAATATTATTAGTATTATCACTTATTTAATGGGAGGTTAATATTATCATTTATTTAATGGGAGGTTCCTTCTCATTGTCACTGTCTGTCTTCATAGTGGGAAAATTAGTTGCAAGCCTTAAAGAATGCAAGTGGAAATCCTGGAATTGCTGGGTTCTGTAACATGGGAGGAATAAGGCACCTATTTCAGTTTCAGAAAGGAAAAAAGAGACATCAAATTTACCTTTTTTGCCTAAAGAGACCTTGGGCAAATAACAATAATGTAATACTTAGACAATTGAACATCAAAACACAATGCAGGGAAAAAAATGGGTTTTCTGGCTTTGCTTATTACTGGATTCAACTTCTTAAGTATAAGTAACAGCACAAAACATCTGAAACCCTAACTGGATTAAGTAATAGAATTCATTATTAGATTGGTTGTGTTTAACTTGAAATTGTGTTCAATGCTAACATACTTTTTTTAGCAGAACTGTTACAGAACCTTAGAAAGAAATGGCATTGTGGACCAAATGTCCAAGTTTCTAAACCTAAGAGCTCACTATAAAAGCTCTTCTCCTTCAAGAAGGAACTGTCAGATAAGGTATAATTTTTGAAAGCAACTGATCAGTGATAAACTCATTTTCCAGACTGCTGTGCACTCTTCATCCATTGTCAAGGATGTGGCATAGGACTCTGTCTTCCGTCAGAGGAACAACACTCCTAAAATTATAATCCACACTCATTCAGAAATGAAATCCAGGGTTTATTACTCAAGAGCCTGGCAGCTGAACAGCAATATGCGAGATCTACCCTGTGAACAGTATGTACTGTAGGCAGAATTGTTAGAATGAAGGAAGACTAAAGATAAAGCCAAGACTCCTGGTGAGATCTATCAGATGCTTATTAGCGCAAGAGATTTCAAAAGCTACATGACAGAAGGGATAAAACAGCTGAAAATAATCTCAGATAGTGTACAGTCAAGGAGGAGACACAGAAATACCAGTGCTATGTGTGAATACAAGCTAAACATTTGTAAAAGCAGTTCAGCAGAACAAGTGATGTAGAAAGAAGACAAAAGTACTGACCTACTTCACAGCTCTTCGTGTTCCGACTACCTCATACAAGCTTTAAGGCTAACAGTTCATCTTCATCCTCATTCATTCAAAATCATCATCCAACTTTCCCTTTCTCTTCATCTGCCAAGAAACCTGCAAGGCGATTATTAATGTAATGCAATGTGGAAAAGCAGTTGAATGAAACAGAGTCACTGCATTCCAAGTATGGTGGAAATCTCTTCCAAGAATCTCTATCAAGTCACCTTTGATATTTATAGTAAGTTTGCAGTTCCATCCCCCCAGTTAGCAAACTTCTGTGCATATCTACTGAAGAAGAAAGAAAGGGAAAAAAAGTGCCTTTGCCTGAGGATAAATGAAAAGCGATTTCAGTTATGGTTGCTCTTGACAGTGTCTGGTGTGATAGGAACTTGCTGAAGACCAAGTTCCCAGCAAGATACACAGGGAGAGTGACCTTTGAGCATACCTATAGTTTTGTTAGGATGTTAATTAAAATCCATATTGATCCACAGAGGAAAGTATACAATAGAAAATTGGGATATACTATGTCTGGTGCTGGAAAGTCATTCATAAGAGTACTCAGGTGCCACACAAAACACAGTGGTATCACTGACACAATTAAGGGCCCAAAAACTAAACAAGTTTCATGGCCATGACACTTACTATGCTCACTTGAAAGACAAGGTGGGGAACTACGATTCTATTCTAACTCTGCATAAAACAGAGAGTAGATAAAAAATGGGATGTGTACTACTTGTTTATAAAGACTTTAAGGGAGAAGTGACTTAAGCAAAATCCTTCAAGAAAGTATTCAATAAAAGCAATATGCCAACAACTTTGTCTAAAACCTCTTGCACAAAATTGTCAGAATCAGATACATTTGCCCTACGTTGTTTTTTTTTTTTTCTTTTTACATAATATATCACTGCAAATATTGATGTATTTCAATTATACACTATGAACTATTTTAATCTCTGCTGGAGATTAAACAGCATGTACCTTTTTATAAACAAAATACAATCCCTCCCAGTATTTAAATTAGAAGACAGCAAATTCCTGTGTCACAGGGACAGACTTTTACATGAATGTAAAGATTTTTCTCAGCTTAACTACCTAGTTTTCAAGTATCTACAAGTTAACTAAACATATAATGCACAGAATTTGCATGATTTGAATAGCTGGAAAAGACAGAAGGTTTCAGAGTAATTTTGTTGAAGGATGCTCTTATATAACCATGACTATATACAGCAAAGAATCAAAACATATGGTAGAAACTGCAAGGCCCAAACTGTTAATCCAACAAATGGATGACCAGGAAACGCAGCATGTATTTACAGTGTTGATTAGGGCAAGAGAATTGAGAACATCCTAAAACACATGGAGCCCAACAATGCAATATACCCATCCAATATTTATTGCTGCCTCTGTAGAAGCAATTTCCATTTTGATGTGTTCTCTCACACATGATGTTCTGAAACAGTTAAGTAACATGAAAAATACAGGTTCAAGATTATATCTGTCACAGATGAAAATACAGCATTTATGCAGCATTACATAATAAAGCCATTGGTTTATGGACCCAAGGTCCTCTCAGGACTGCCACAAATCTACATATTGTCATATGTGATAGATTTTTACATTTGCTAATGCGAATTAAAAAGAATCCACATTAATAACCAAAACAAAAACCCCATAGATATTGAGTCTAAAGGGCTGAGGAAATTTAATGGCAGCATTTGGTTGCGGCAAAGGTCACCTATTAGTCCACAAAATCTGCCTGGAAAGCCACCTATCTCAGCCAATGTTTTATAGAGAAATCAAGGGCCATGTTAAAACCATCTGATTCCTGAGGGGAGACCAATACTGAGGGTAGATCTGCATTAGTTCTGAACTTAAAAGACAGCAGAATTGTGAGGAGAGAAAAAAATGGTGGCAGTTCTTTGCACGCTTATTTTAGAAACTAGGAATGAATTAATTCCATCAAACTGTTTATCCAACCAGTATATCTAGCTAGTCATTTCTAAATTTCTACTATGCTAACATAAGTAAACTTATTAACACTGATTATTGCCAAATGAAATATGAATTTTGTGAAGATATTCAATGCTAAGCATGGAGCTCCATGAATTTATGGAACCCAACAAATTTAGGGAAGAAACCATATGACATGCTGTCTCCAGCAACAGATGACTGGACTGATGATCTAAAAGGTCTCTTCCACTCTTGTTTTCCCAAACTACTACAAATAAATTAGATACCAATTTTCACTAGTAGCTTAATCAAGTTTTGGATATGTGTATTTAGAGCTGAAACATGAATGCATCCTCTCAGTACATGATCCGGACTACAAGATGATTATTTCTGCTCAAGTCCTGCACACCACCATAGCTATCCCTCTCTCTAATGCTTTAATCTAATGGCATAATTAGTCCAGTCAAGGATTAGACATTATATTCAGAATTTTACAAGACTTCTCCTACGCCAAAGAATCAAAGAATGCAAAATATACATCACCCTCACATGTCTAAGCAGGTAAGCATATAAAAACCACATACAAAAACTAGCATGCAGAGATACTAGCTAAAAAAAGCTGTATCTAACCCAACATTTTGATAAATCTAAACACATTTGTAGACATATAACATAAAAAAGTATAAATGCACACATAGCTATTCACATCTGTATACAATGCCACGTAATTTTGGAATAGTACACTTGACAAATGCAATATACAAAAAAAAAAGAAGGCAGTGACTCCATAATTTACTAGTAGCATGTACTTGTTTAGAACACTTTATTAGGTCCTGATTTAACCTACCTGATGTCCCTATAGAGCTGGAAAGTATAGACTAAATTTTTAAGGCACAGAAAGTGAAGTAAACAAAAAAAATTACAAAAAGGCACCAAATCCCAGGTCTTCCAGTTTTTAACAGTGAACTCTAATCCACTAAAAAGCTATGAGTCTTATTTTGGGATATTATCTTCAGTTTTTGACCACTTTTTCATGGAAATCTCTCAATCTCCCCATTCCTTGAGGAAAACAATATATTCAGTCTAAGGAAACCACCTGTGCTTTTTAATAGCCTTGCCTGACAAAGAATAGGTCTTGTAATAGATGAGATACATAAATGGAAAACCATTCAACATTTGAGAAAGGTGACTAAATTCACTAGCCTAGTGTCAATTTTTACTTCCTAGGTTTGTTTTTCAAGGGTTTTTTTTTAAAGGCCATTCATGAAATATTAGAGATGCCTGTCTTATATTAATGTTGTGTCCTCTGACATCCACTCAGTGAAAGATAAAAAGATGGCATTAAGTTTTAGCAGTGAAGTGAAATGTTGCATGGTGCAAGGTGACCCAGTCTCATTTAACAGATTACCAAAATATAATCAAATAAAACCTATGATCTTTACACCGGCAAAAACAGTGCAGCAAGAGGACAAATGTGATTTTAAGAACTTAAAAGACCAATTGAAATGAATCATGTATATTTTTACAATGTAAGTGAGTCCTCTGCAGCTATCCAGTCCTTGTAAGAGCATCCATATTGAGGGCAAATTTTAGTACAGGCAGGTTCAGCTTTCCCTACAAATTTTTCCTGCCACTATATCTAACTCAAAGCAAATATCCCAAACTCAATTAAGCTGTTTGATTACACTAAAAATAGTCCTTGCTCTTCATCTTAGTCTCAGCATCTGCTGACAGATAACTCATAGTTCACAGGGAACGTATTGTCTAACTGCATTAATCCACAGCTGGGGGAAACAAATGGGAAAAGAAAACTCATATCAGTCTGATGATGTGTGTGCAATTCAATTATAACACAATAAACTGCCTTGGGTTAAGATTACCAACAGAAAACTTTAGGAAGCACAGATTTTCTGAAATAGATCTAGACTTAATTGATAGAATTCTTCTCACACAGCTTGTTTTTAATTGTTACCACGATTTCCATACACCTTCCTCTAATGTGTTTTCTGATAGCTACTGACAAACTTGAGATATTTTCATGATGGACTTCAGATGTAATCCACTATGGCAATTCCTCCTTTTCCAAACCCTCACACTTAGTCCTTCAAATTCATTCACTGAGAGCTGCCTCACCTGCCACTCTGATTGCAATGCCTCCCAGACCCTCATCAGCTCACCTCATCTATCCACTGTCACACAAACTTGGGCTCGATTTGTTGAAATGGAGGAAACTTCTCCTAGGGTCGAATGATGTAATTTGGGGCTGAAATTAAGTGAAGCTTGCTGGATTGGATAGAGTGTTAGGTGAAATTCTGTCAAACAAATCCTGAAAAATAAACCAAAACAAAACTATGAATTCATGCCTGTATTTTGCAAGGAACAACTCCTGGCAAAATAATTTTGAAGAGTTTTAAATTAATCACAGGAGACCTGAAAAAGCATAAGCAGGATTATATGGAAATTTTCTATATGTAAAATTCTTTAATTTTTAATTAATTTTTAAAATTAATTTTATATATCCTTTTGCAAAGAAGATAAGGCAGAAGATAAGAAGAGTTAGGGGAGAGGTGAGCGAAGCTGCAGAGTTAAAACATCCACACACTGTACTATTGTGTACAAAATGTACTATTAATACATTAGGAGATCTCTTCCCAGATTCATGCCACTAAACACAAGGCTTAAGAGCCTGAAAAAAATATCCAAACATGTGAAAGCAAAAAAACCTCTCTGTATAATAAAACAGCAATAAAAATCCCCTACCAATTATTCTACTGTGTTCTCAAAATAGGAGCAGTGTCTCTTATGCCCTAATTTTATCATTTCCTTTGCCCCATGTTAAAATGCCAGTGTAATTATCCTTTATAAAGGTTGACTGAGGTCCCTGTGCAAATCTGCTCAGGGTGATAATTTAGCTGGCTTTTTTATTTGTGGAATTTAGGCAAGAATGTTTCAAGCTCTTTGTCAAAATAACTGCTTGATCTCCTTTAGTATTTTTTTAATAGTTAAAAAAATAGCATTTTCTAATAAACTGAGGGAGAGTAAGGTTAAATACTCCAATTACTAACTTGTAAGAAGAGTGAAACATAAAAGTTGTGCAAAGTGATTCCTAATTTTGATGTACTTGAAGTCAATTCTCAATATTTAATGATACCTGGAAATGTAAGTCACAGTAGCATGATATTAGGGAATATTCTCTAACATTTGCACGATGCATTTAAGTGCTACTGAAAATGTTTTGTCATCAGTAATTAATAAATTCATTATTTCACATTCTAATGACTGTCAAAGTGCCAGACTTCACTTGACACAAAAACTTCCATTTTAAAAAGAGAGATTTCAAGTAACTTGACCAAAAGGAAGATCTACAGTGCTGAAAACAAAACTGCTTTTTCCTAATTAGGTGACCTGGCCTGACAAGTTAAAAAAAAACTGAACACCGAAAAAACAAGAAACCAAAAAAAAACCCCAAAACAAAACACCAAAAAAAAGCCCCCGATTCATCCAAAAGCCTTCCCAACTACCCTACTACTCTACACCAGAGATGTTGAAAGGGAATTATTAACATGGCTACACTCCACCTAGGGGGGAAATCTCACTTTCAAAAAGCTGAAGCTTCTTTATCTATTTATTTAAACCATACCGAAACGTGGTTTTCCTTTATTGCACAAGCAACACAAAGATTGCCACTAAAAAATCATCCTGCAAACGATGAAAAGCAACTGAAATGTGATAGTTTCTTCCAGTCATACATTTCTTCTAGTTCTCTCTCCAAAAGTGATTGCCTTAGCAGAGGTATAACTCTTACACACATAACACAACTGCACTTGCTGCCCCTCTGTCTCTCGACATCAACCACAATCACCACAATCACCACCACCATTACACAGGAAAAGGCCTAGAGCACGTGAGAGAGCGAGGATGGTGCAAAGGTGACCCTCAAAAGATGCAGACAACCACAATATCCCACAAACATTCTCCCTGACAAGCTCCCCATGAGCAGGACCATGGGATCTTTCAGATGAAGAATAACCATAGCAAAACCTTTGCCTACATTCCTCAGCTCTTCCTAACAAACACTGCCAGGATACAGCAGCTCTCTCTCTTTCCACCACACCAGTTGTACTTTTGAGCCTATCAAAAAAAACTCCAACCGAACAAAAAAAACCACCACACTTTTTTTTCCCCCCTAAAGTCTACCATTCTCTTATCTGTGTCTTAAATACACTATTTTCTTCTGGCAGAACATTTTTTCGAGGTACCATAAGTAAGACTCTTTCTACTGACTGATTTCATGAAGACTGGGCCTTGGAAGGCTCTACTTCAATAATTTTTTCCTTTTAAAAACTTTCTAATTGAGTACTCATAGCAGTATATGTATTCCTATGAAAAAGTCTACATAAATTTATTGGAAATTACAATTTTAAGACATTTCCAATCTATGAAATTTGACAGTGGAAAAATATTACTTCTCTGGAAGTTGACAGTGATTAAAAAAACTACAGAAGGGTTATCACTGCCTATTAAATGTGGTAGTTTGAAACATTTTATGGAATCCTTTCTTATTTTATTCCTATTAGATCCATTAGCATATTTCCAGCTAATAGCTAACAATTGTCCACGGAATAAAAAAAGGCTCTCCTTAAACCTGCTTCAATGGCTAGATATTATGACAATCAGTTAAAACTTTCCTATTTCTCATCCAATGGCTTTACACACTGCAAACAGTTACATCTCACTGGAAACTAAACACCCAGCTGAGCACTGCAGCCCATCCCACAGGGCCTGTGGCAGTGCGGGTGCACCCTGCTCCTGCCTCAAAGTCTGCAGCTCCTGCACAGTTCCACGCCCGGGGCCCTTCACACTCTGCCATCCACTACTGACCTAGGCCAAGAGACAGACTGGCAGGTCTTCAATCCAAGCTTGCATGGCTCTTGTCACATTTGCAGTGTATATTTTTATTTCAGACATATCTTCCTACCTCACTGAGCTCCTCCAGATCCATGCTTGATGCACCCACTGTTTAGGTACCTGCAACGGCCAATGGGCATCAATGGCCCAGTGCTTTAGTGAGCAGCCTACTAGGGCTGCTTTGTGGCAGCTGCAGTGCTACCCAAGAACTCAGATAACTTATTTAGACCCAGTTTATCTCCCTTTAGGACAGCCAATTAGTTTGGGCTTCTTCTATTATTTTGTATTCTTTTAATGGAAGGCAAAATATTTTTCCACATGAACAATTAATTTGTAGTATTGTGTGGTCACTTACTAATTTGTAAACCATTATTTAACATCAGCCATTTTGCCATAATCATGCAAAGCCTTCCCTGCTCCACAGTGACAGTCAATGCTCTCTCTTAATGAGAAGGACACAGGCTTGGTAGAGTTGTATGCTATTTTTTCCTCTGATTTTCATTTCTGTGAGTACTGGCACAACACGTAAGTTACTCTTAATGTTCTTCCAAATGTTGGTAAATGCTGTATAAATTTTACATGGCAAGCCTGTAATTCTTAATGCATAGAATTTTCTACTTTAGTGGTTGTTCATTTGGTATGATTTCTTAATGGACTCTTTTCAAAAGAACTAGATTGTAATTAATTGCACTCCATGATTATATACATGAAAAGGATTGGTTTGAACTTTTACCCTTGACATACACCAAGGTGAAAGAAAAGACACAGGTTATGGCTTAATAGTTTTACTTAGATAAATGGTGACATTTCTTAATAGAACCAAACAATTCTATGTTTTGTTCAGACAACTCTTTTTCTTTTATTTGTGTCAAGCAGGTATCAGAATTGAGATGGACTCATGTCACTCAATGGAAATACGTCAGCATTCAGCATCTTACTTCGCATGGAATAGTTTTGTACTTTGAAAAATTCGACAGGCTGCAACTGTAAAAGAGCTTTCAAAAATTTATTTAGATTGAGTATCAACCTTTATCATAATTCTCTTTTTTCTTCTCAGAGCAGGCTGAAATATCATTGGTCTGTCCTTGGGAGAGTTTTCCAGAACATAAAAAACTAAACCCCACACTGCTGCTGTTCATTTAGTTCTGTTTGCATGCAGCTGCAGGAGTCTCTACAGTGCATTTTCACACATACGTTCCTACCAAAGTGCTCACTACAACCAATTTTTAACCAGTGGCTAGTTTTATGAATATCTGAGAGTGAAGAACCAGCAAAGTTAAAGACAGAGAAACTGAGCTCCAATTTTTCAGATTCTTGCCATGTATTCACAGGAGGGCTGTTCTGAACTTGCCAAACTAAGTCTTGGAGCAAGAGACTTGGACAACAATGGGTTCTTCTTACCATGACACTCATTTTTCCAGTCTAAGATTTTCAGCTGTTGCGATCTGGAGTCCTGTGGACAGATTTCCAACAGATCTACCAGAGAATATGAACATGCTTGAAAAGCCTAGATTCAGTTTAAGAAAGCAAGCTGCTCTACTGTCTGAACAGAAAACAATTTCAAATACACTAATAAATCCTTTCTGTTTTTCCCCACTACCTTTTCAAAATTTAACCCTTTTAGAAGATCACCTTGTAATCTCATCTGACTGAGACAAGAGTCACTGTCTGCTAGACCACAGTGCTACTCAAGCGACTTTCCTCAGCCTCTATTTTAGCACCTGAAAAATAGGGCAAGACTTTTGGAAATGTGTGTACAAATGCCTGAATGACTGACATTTCTATATTGCTTCATGTGTATCAGCTATATTATGAAAAGAACACAGTTTTTTAGGGAAGTCCAACTACAGCACAGCCCGAGGCATAATTTCTATAGTTTAATCAGTGAATCACTTACTTAGCATCACACAGTTCCCTTTTCCTTGCTCAGTATGCCAAAATTGTTCATCTCTCCGGAATCATTCAGCTAAACTTATTTCATCATAGTAGGAACATTAAAAAATGGCTAGGCTTGCTGTGTCTATTTATTAGAACCTGAAATACTGTGAAGTTTCAGTTTATTGCTGTGCCAGTTCTGTTTCAAGAGTAAAACTGAAAGGCACGTGTTTAACAAAAAAAACCTGTAACTGCTTCAAAGGCTATCTCAGAGCCCATGAACATGCATCAGTGTGTTTATTCCCATCTAGCAGGGATGTTTATCCTTAACAGAAACAGATCATGAGCAAACCCTAAAATAAAAAAAAAACTGAAAGGAAGTTGGGTTTCCCGTTTAATATTTAAAATGTGCTCTCCACAACTGACAAATTACAGGAGAGTTTACGAGCATCTGGAGAGAAAGGAACAGGAGCTCAGCAGCAACTGTGCCACCCCCATACAGCACCATGTGCAATATGGTCCTGAGCTGCCCATGCAGGGCTCCATTTGTAGAGCCGGACACAAACCAATTCCTGCAGCTCAGGGCAGAGGATGGAATCATATCAATCCCAGATCCCTGCAAAACCTGAATGTAGCCCCCAGAACTGGCACTCTGTGCCCTAGAGAGTACTGGAGCAGAAGGCTGCGAGGGAGCCCATGAGCTGCCTTCAAGGAAATTTTGGCTTGCCTAGAGGGATGGGGCATTCACCTCCAGCCAGGCTGGAGGAAGAGCACATTGGCCCCTTTCATGGCTGGGTGGGCTGCCACAGCTGTGGTTTCCCAAGAAGGTTGGGAAAAAAAAAAAAAAAAAAGCCAAGAGAACTGTTTCTCCTGACTTCATCTCTGTTGGATTAATCTGTTACATCCTCTTCACACGTATTCTTACAGATTAGTGGGGCACCCAATACAGAGACCTGTATCTCAGCTAAGGACCTTGTGTGTTATAACTATATAGAACATAGTTCAATACAAAATTTGCATTCAAAAACAGTAACAAAAAATAAGTAAAATATCTGATCCACACTTACACCAAAACTGAAGTGAATTCACAGCAAAAACCTCACATGACTGTCATCAATCTTCACTGGAAATATGAGCGCTAAGAATTTTGCTATTGTATATTAAGCAATCATTGTAGTACTTAATAAAAACAAGAATTTGAAAGTTTATTTGAAAGTGGTATGCTGAAGTATGAAAAACAGCCAGAGTCAAGTATCCCAGACCCAAAACATAGCTTTGACATGGAAATCTCCTGCTCTATTACAAAATAAGCTCAAAACATATTTCCTTAACTTTGCTGAAAAAGGCTCTTCCACTTAAACACATAGGTCTGCCTACTGTTTTAGAGCTAAGCACATGCACACTTATCGGTAGGATCGAGGCTTTAATCCTTCCTCTGGTGGGCTCAGTAATAAAGTGGGATAACCACGCTTCCCTACTTTGTAGGGTGTTGTCAAAATTAATGCTCACAGAGCCGTCAGTAGGTGAAAATCATTATAGCTCCCATCCTGCAATTGCTAATTCATGAGCTGCCTGCTGCACACACACTGAGTCCAGAAAAAGCTAATTGAGTCCTCTGAAGGTGCAGCAGTTTGTTCAGGCCCCATCAATAAACTGTTAAGAGTTTAAAAAACAAAACAAAACACCACACCACTATACTAAACGTGAACACAGCACAATTTTCAAATGATCCTGCAGACCAGAGCCTCTGGGGCTAAGCACGGCACAGGAAAAGCTTTTATAACACAATACAATACTTGGAGGTATGTATATGTGTATATATATATAGATAAAGATGTATGTACAGGGATACAACAATACAGCTATTAAGCCAGCTATTTGGCATTACTCTGTGGACACACACTCCCAAACACACACTCCCAGGCAAACACAAGCCAAAGTGCAGACAGCACCTGAGATACAATAAATCAATGATTGTATGCAAACAGATGAAAACACAGACATTGAACTGATCACATTACTACCTTCTAGCCTTCCCTGAACTTAACTCTGATTTGGAAGACAAGTCTAGAAAAAAACCCCTAATTTTATTGTTAATTTTGAAGAATGTAAATGAAATAAGAAAAGATCTGAGCCAAACCAGTTTGCTCATCAATATATCCTACAAAACCAATTTAACTGATGTCAAATTTAAATAAATTCACCTGATGTCACACTGGAGAAGCCAACCATGAACACCTCACAAATTATTATTTTGATCCAATTGTTAGACCCAAATTACAGCAAAAACTGGTCTTTCTACAGCTGTTAAAGCAGTGACCCTGGCAGAGCATGCTTTTGCGCTGAACTTTTTATATCACCAAGCCTATTAATCAGGTGGCCGTTCAAACTCATGCGCTTTATATAGTTGACCCTGGCCAGTGCTTTAATTACTTGGTATTAAAAGGTAATTAAGACTTTTCACATTCAGGTTTAATCCAAAAAAATTTAGTGTAAAATCCAGTAATTTAATAAAGAGTTGTGTTCTTTACTGTGCTTCAGCCTGGACACTAAGGATGCAGCAATTTACTATTGACAAGCACTAAAGGAGCAGGTCATTTCACAAGTATAGTGTGGACAAAGGTGAACCGGGCAACTGATGAAATCTGTGGCCAAGGCGAAATAGCAATCTCTGAGCCAAATGGTAATAAAGTTACTGAAATGAAGCAGTGTAGCTTCTGAAGTGAACTGTCATAAGGAGGATACAGGCTTCAGGATGGCTTGGCCAAAGTAATTAAAACTTTATTCCCTGAGAGCCAATCAAAGTGGCTAGCCCTACCTGTGATTTTACATAAAGCAAAAATAGGTGTGTAAGTCAGCAACAAACATCAGCAGTTGCAGCTAGCACTCTGTGAAACAGCATCCACTTCTCCAGAAGTATCTGCAAAATTTACAATAAGTGAGGCAAAATAAGAATCATGGTTTAATGTTCTTTCCCATATTATCGAATTGTATCTCTAGATTTTCTATGACATGCAAAAACCAAGCAGAAATGCAGACAAATATCACTGTCCAAAATTCCCTGATAAATCAAAGACAATTACTTCCCTCAATAGCTATTAAAGGCAGATAGTTTAATCATTGGAGAAGCAATCTAGTGCATAGGAGTCCAGAGATGTAGGCTTAACTCACGGCTCTGCTACTGACCTGCTATATGAC
This sequence comes from Monarcha castaneiventris obscurior, assembly GCA_026261815.1. Classification (NCBI taxonomy): domain Eukaryota; kingdom Metazoa; phylum Chordata; class Aves; order Passeriformes; family Monarchidae; genus Monarcha; species Monarcha castaneiventris. Next base: position 4,894,529 of record JAMPIT010000467.1, on the reverse strand, counting down.
CTTGGGCAAGTCTCTTCACATTTCAGCGCCTCTTTGTGTCCCTATTAACCTCTGTGCGTCTCAGCTATTTAGAATGTAACCCCTCTGACGCAGAACAGTCTCTCACTACATGTTTTTACAATACCAGCACAACAAGGTCACCATCTTGGTTGAGACCTCTAAGTGCTACAGTAATCCAAATAAATAAGAACAATATATTCAATTATTCAGAATCCCACTTACATTTATTCAATTTTCCCATAACATCTGGATAGCTGAGACATCACCACAGATTAAAATGTGCATCCTACATCCTTTTAATTTTAATGTCTCACCTGCTGTTAGTGTAATTGAAATTTGTATTGGTTTTCAAAAGCAAAGAACACCTAACTCACTGCCTAAAACACAAACAATGGAATGAGCCATTGGTATCCAAGTTATTCAGAACACATAGGAAATAAATCATTTGTCTGAAAGGAGAAACAAGAAGGTCCACCCAGTATAAAGTTTGACTCAGCAAAGCACTTAAGCATGTCCTTAAATTTAAGGATGAGTAGGTCCACTGAAGCTCTTAAGGTAAGCTTAAATAAGGAATTGGAGCTTCTCAGAGTTCAGGGAATATTCTGTAAAATATGTGAAACAATTATAACACAATCATGAATACAGGTACATTAATACACATTTTGTGAAACTGCAATATGAACAGGTCCCCAAAGAAGGGAACAAAAATACACCTTCCTTTAAAAACTGGTGATTAAACAATGGATGTTTCTTGATACTAACCATGCTCCCCAACAAGCGCACACTACACCTTCATATGCAACTCAATGACTGTTTCAAATAAATGCATTTTCTTTCTCCACTTAACCTGTACTTTGAAAGCATGTAGATGCAGGAAAAATTTAACACAGATATTACTGTCCATAACATGCTTTCTTCAAAAATGTTTTTCAGTCATGGTACATTTTTCACAATTCTGTCTGTATTTTTAAGAAATACGCAAACTGAGCTAAATGAAGTAAAATATAGGCTACAAGCAGAACCTAGAAATAAAATTAAAGAAGAAGAAAACCTAGGAATTGAACACTAATGATGTTATCTAATTTATTTACCTAGAAGCTTGAAGCCAACAAACAACAAATATCATAAGATTTGGTTACTTAAGCAAGCTTGTAAAAGAGAATGCACATTGACAGGAATCATTCTTCTTTTTTTGATTCAGATATAGACACTTGAGTATGCTCACCTTCAATTCATGCTGTTTAATTCTGACTCTTTGGAAACAAAAGCAAACACAAAATATGACAACATTAGACACTCCCAACTGAAAATTGTTACACAAACACCAGTAGCAGGAAAGAATTGTAATAAAAAATGTACTGACCAAAAAGGAAGCAATAAGCAATCATTTTGGCAGTGCAACTTTTGTAAATCCACTAAAATCCTACCCAAGAAAAGACTCAAGTCTATGCAGGTATTGATATATCAAAAACATGCCATGAATGACAGTATAATAATAACCATCACTAAAAGAAAACTAAAAAAAAATAAAGTAAAACACATATGTGGCTTAATAGCTACCTTTTCAAGAAAACTGAGAGCTCTAGGAAAAATAGAAGTCTTCTATTTTCCCAAGCCTCATAAATTTTTACTGTCTAAACTCAAGCTTGGGGTACATAATTTTTTTTTCACAAAAGGTATCTTGTTCATAAGTATGGCATGAAGGTAGGATGAGATAATGGTAAAATTGTTGAGTAGGTTGGAATCTGCACAACTTATTACCACTATAAAGGGACTGTTAACTGAAAAAATAGTACATAAACCATTTGTGTTGAATATGTAAAGTTTGTAGGAAGCATAAATGCTAGTGAAAAACAAGAAAAAAAGACATCAAGAGCTCATGCAATAAAAGGAATGTTCTTAAAGATCTTTTCTTCTCCTGAGAATTTAAATGTAGTGAAAATTTGGAAGAGGCTGTTTCTTTACCAAGGAGCTCAGTTACCATAACTGATACACATTACCAGCTTTAGAATTGTAATTGTGTTTAATACAGTTTCATGTTGCATCAAAGTACAAAATCAATACCATTTGTCCAGCAAACAGGAAAAATGGAATCTATAAACTGCTCTTATTGAGTAATTAAACACCTATTATTGTCATGAGTGGTGAAACAATGAATTTGATAAGACAAATTTTTGCGACAAAACACTGCAGTGATTAATACCTCCCTATGTATTAAATAAAAATGACTGCCTTTTGTGCAGTACTGCTGGCAGAAGAACAGGAATGAGAGAAGTAGTTGCCAGTGCCACAATAACAGGCTAACCTTGAACTGAACTCCTTTCCTCAAGAAATTAAATGCTGTAGCAGGACTTTAAATCCCTCCACTTAGAGCTCATTTGTGTTTCATGTAACCTGCAGTTCCTGAAGAGAACTCATTATCTTCAAAAGGAGAATCCTTTTATAATTTCTTTACAAATGTGTATATTGTTTCTGCAGAAAGTATTTCATATCAGAAAAGGGATAAGAGTATTAACAGTGTAAGCGAGGCAAAAAGGCTCGTATCATTAAGACACCATTTCTGCTTCCTGGGAATTCAAACGCCAGCTACAGTGGTATGGGAAAACGAATGAGAATGAGGTTAAAGAAAATGTACCTTTACAGCAAAATTTTAATCTGTTAGATTGATGCTAAACTGCCTTGGTCTTTCTGCTGCTATATGCTGTATTTCTATGTATAGAACTCCCTCCCCCCAATGCCCCTCCTGTAGCTTTGGCTTCCTATTTTTCTTTTCACTTAGAATGATGCACTAGGAACAACTATAGAGTACAAAAGATGAATCTATGGATGTGACACTTGTAAAGGGTAACCCTATTTCACAAGTGAGATGGGACAAAAAAGAAAGAAAAAAGGCCACGGAAGCAATAACTGCTCACTGAATTACCATTAAATTGTAAGATTTACAATCCAATGTACAGTAAGTGCATATCTAATGGAGTTTGTCCTCTAAAAGAATATAAAGCAGATCTTTGCAGCATATGATGTATGCAGGTTTTTTTTTTGTTTTGGGGTTTTTTTGTTTTTTGGTTTTTTTTTTTAAACGGGACACACAGAAAACAGATGTGCACATAAATTCCAGAATTTTTATACATATAAGAACTGAGCCAAAGCCAACATTAAATATGATAAATGCAATATGATTAGTAGGATCTGGCTTTGTATTTTCAAAACATGCTCACATTCTACAAAGCGAGATAAAAGATGACTAACACAGCCAGTCAATACTGCTTTCACAGATATCATTGGTAAAAGCAGATCACGTATTATAAATTCAGTTTATTGCTCTGTTCTACTGGAATTCAATTAAATGACTTTTTGTAGGGGATGGCAAAGCAGCTGCTGACCATTTCCAACATCTTCTAAACAAAATGTCTGGACAGAAGTTTCAGATCACTATTTATTACAGCCTTATATTACCAACAATATTTATTTTCATATAACGAGTGTAGTATGAATAAGGCTCATTCACAGCACTATTATTCATAACAGGTTTGTCACTAATTTCATTGCTCTAATTCATATAAGCATAACTGCTGAGTGATTTAGGTTTAGAAATAGGCAAGGCATGTTAGACAATTATTTAAATAGAAGCAAACTTTTACATTAAATACAGACATATTGCTATCATACAGTATTACGAGGGTATCAATAATCACATGTTTTACAGGATGACTCTGAAAATTCTAGCCTGTAGTAAAATCCAAAACTATCAAGGAGACAAAGGAACTTTTGGCTGGATAAGCCATTCAAAGAGCAGCAAGGCATGTAATGTTCTGCTCTCTTAATTTGAATAAAGTTTTATTTTTCTTAGCTAGAAACTTCAAGTTTCCACAAACAGCATTAAAACTTTCATTCTCCTACCTAAAAGGAAGTTTGCCTACCACACAAATTTTACTGTTATCTGGCTTTTATTTCAGAGGATTAAAAAGCAACGCAGAAGATCAGCAATGATAGCCTTGTTCTCTTCAGCCTTAGTGAATCAAGTTCACTGGAGGTGAAGCAGTGGAATTATCAGTACAAGTGGCTGTGTCATCAAAGCTTTCTGAGAGGTAGTGTATGGAAATGCCTAAACAAACAGAAGCGTAAAAGCTGTCTGTATGTGAAAGGGCTCTCCCAAGGCTTTTCATTAAAACAATTCCAATTGCAGTTTCACGATGCAGCATTTTATTATGTGAGAAATATAAAATCTTGACATTTTTCTAAATGTGAATGGGTTAAAGAACCTCTCCACGCTACAGTGAGCCTGAGAATTTCCAGCAGCTGATGAAGACCAGTTGACCACCTGATACTTTTTCAGCAGGGTGATAAAATTAAAGGATTGCTTTGATTTGCTTGAAGGATTACTTTCTATAGTTAATTGTTTAAAGTGCACAGTCTTACAAACGGGAAAAATATCAAGAAGGTTAATGTAGAGTGAGCTAATTGCAAGCTGATTACATTGTGCAAAGCAAGAGCTATTACCTGTGTTACATACCATCACAAGGACTAGCCTATTCTACCCTGCTGCTGCAGCAAACAAGCTGATTTGCTAACAAAGTGGTCAGCTCGGGCACTTGCACAGCATCTCGGTAGGTCCACAGGCGACTGCTTCACATGCAGAGAATCTCAAGCTCCATTTTCCAATCTGATTACACGGCTCCTTATTCCAGCAGCCTTAAACCTTCATGGCAGTTTACCAACATTTTCATCACTTTTTCTTTTACAAATCAAAAGAACTGATAAGCTCTCAGGTACCCGGGATTTCATAGTCGATGGCTGGCAGGCAGCCAGCTTCCCTCACAGCACAACTGTTCCGCGCCACAATGCAAAAAGCACGCTGAATTTAACAGATAGCACAAAACTATTAGAATTTTGCAGTACGTACAAGCAGGCAGCATGTTTCTGTCTCTGCAGATGTTAACAGCTCTGTTCAGTCACATTTATAACATGCCTAGACCCAAACAGATGTCTTTAAAAAAAAAAAAAAAAAAAAGAAAAGGAAAACCAGAACAAATGAAGACATAGCACTGTCACTAAGTCAATCGCACTACAAAGTGTGCACCCAAGTTACTTCCCTGGAGTGCTTCCGAATTAGCAGTAATTACAGACAATGTTAAAAACATTTGATAAAAAATTAAGAAAAAGGAAAACAAATCTTTGCATCATATGAAACTGTTTTACATAAACTGAAATATTATTTTACAGTAAAACAAATGCAAAAAAAGAGACACTTGTGTATTTGGCATGTGAAATGCTTGCATAAAGCATTAAAATAGCCACAAGGCATACCTGGGTTTACTTATTCTTTGGCTCAAAAACACCACTTGAAGGATGAAAGAACAAAAATGCAATTCATATTTGTAAATGCGAAACATCTTTATAAAATGCTTATTCTGAGGTATATCATGTAATGTCTAAAAATCTGACGTACACAGGAAGAATTATGAACATATACATGTAAACCTTTATATATAAAAAGAAAATAAGGGAATGCAGAGTGACAACTGAGGAAAAGATTATCTTACAAATCTTAAGGATTCCAACAAAAAGAAATCCAATAAAAAAGCAATGGAGAAAGAAACTTCCTTATTTTTGGTTAAAGAAAAAAACCATTAATATTAAACCATCAAGTTTTTACTTATTGCTCCCGAGGCTTGCTCTCCCATTCAAAAAAACTGACTACCCACGTATTATTTGCATAATGTCCAAAACAGCCTATATGGAACTAACGTAACACAAAGTTAATAGCACAGAAAACAATTCTCCCATGTCCCCCCAAGCAAAACATTTTTTTTTTTTTAATCGAGTGGATCAAACTGAAATCTGAGGAAATACGACCCATTAAGTATTCTTAAAAGAAGAAACGCAATTTTGCATATCATCGCTTTAATCATAAGGGAATGGGAATGGAAATATGGAGGGTAAGACAGTAAGTTATGGAAGGGGGGGGGGGGGTGGAAAAAAAGTACAACTAAGCTGGTGCAATGGCTCAGTACTCCAGATCACCAGTGCATTGACCCTCTGTATCTCTGAGTCATTAGCTGGAATCCCAGCTCTGCCTTCAGGAGTAGGGATCTGAACTCGCACACCGATGTGGTGCGATTCGGGATCTCGAGCGTGCCAGACAGAGGGGTCATTCTCCTCGGTGCGGAGGAGGCCGGCAGCCCCCGGGGAGGGCAGGGCTGGATGAGTGACTGTCGCCCGGCACAGGCAGTGGACATGCTGCTGACTCAGGCAGGGACACTGACAGGCACCGCTGCTTCTCCCCATCACTCCTGGACAAAACGGTTTTAGGCCACTGGTGCTGACAGGTACATGCAAAATTCAGAGGGAAATTATCCACATCTCTTTGCTCGCCTCTGTGCGTGCACACATGTGTACTTGTATACCTGCATCTCTGTGTGCAGCTATACTAATGTTTACATGTATTTATGGAGACATAGTGAAACAGGCTGAACTGGCTGCTCTGCAGCCATACATAGTGCTCAGCACTGCCAAAATATTCCTACACCAACTCTTCTCCTTACTATAGCTACAATGTACTTATTTATGTACACACAGAAGCTCCATACATGTATCCTACATGCACCCCAATCACATACATGTAACACTGAGAGCAATTAGCATTACCTTTAAAACAAAAATCTCCAATTTATATAGAAATTTCCTCTCTGATAAAATACAAACCACATTCTTACCAGCTTCTAATACCAACACACTTCCCATGAATGATTCCTAGTAAACTGTTTATTACAACTGTAAGGTTTGAGAGGGTTTGCTGCTTGCAGATGCAGGTTGTGGGGTTGCCTTTTTTTCTCCCATCCCCCTCCTTTTTTCCCCTTCTGATTTATTGGAGGGTGAGCAAACCCACTTAAACTATAGTTGTCCATATGAATCACTAATTTTCATGTTTCTAATTAAAATGTAAACAGTGTAATGAAGACATCAAGTTTTTAGGCAAATGTCTCTTCCAGTGCCACTTGGGGTATGGTAATTACTGAAGCAGATCTATGGATGCTCCCGAATCCTCTACAAGTCCAGATTAAAAGCATTACTGCTAAACCTTGCTTTTTACACCAGGGAATTGTGTTCTCTAACCTATTCCCAGTTTGCTTACAGATGCATATCTGTACAAGCCTTTATAACTAGTCATTAAAAAAATAAATAAATAAAAATAGAAGTTTATCACATAAATGGAACAGTTTGTGGGGGAAAAAACTGTGATTTCATTTAAAATAAAATTTGATTTCACTTCTATGATTACATATAACTAGCATAGTAAAAGCTGTGCTGAAAACTTACCATCTTAGTGCTTCCTTCTGAAAAATAGATTAGGCATTACTAAAAGAATTTTTAAAAAAGCAGAATGGTATTTCGAGCTTGTATGAAAATCCCTATTGTCCCAAAATGCTTGTTTCACAGTCAATTAATTTAAGAACATATTATTCAGGAAAACATTAATAAAAAAGAAATCTATTCACTGAGAAAAAATGTAAATGGCCATTGCAAATAGAAAATGCTTGATGTGCAACTGAAAATCTTTTGTCATATTTATTCCAGCCTTTATGTCTATATCTGAAATTTGTCAGATTTTATCCTAAAGCAAATGACCTCTCCTACATTTACCGAAGGAATACAAGTCCCCTCCTGCTTACAATTGTTAATTGAGCCTGTCTGCTACAGCTTCTCTTTCCTTTCCAAATAAGCCAGGATACTTGTTTTACATATTTACTGCCAAGCACTTCAACAGTCCTCTATTTTATTATAATACTGGTGTTCCCCCCCACCCCCACAACTCCTTCTGGAAGATTTTTTTTTTTTTTTTAAATGTACAGCAAATAGTTAAAGCTGCAATCCAATAAAGCATCTAAAATGCCTAGTATAAGAAGAGGTTTTCCCCCTCCTCCCTTCATGGACTCAAGTCCATATTCTGAGTGGTATAGCCAATTTTCATATTATTTTTACATAAATGCTAGACAAGCATGTCTGCATTGCTAACCTGGATCATGAAGATGAGAGTGCACAGAATGTACGTGTGCATATGTGCACGTGCATAAACATTTTAGTGGATGGTCCACCATTTCAGTTCTATTTTACTAGTAAAGTACTATATACAAATATGTGAATACTTCCCAGTAGGAAAAAAATATATATATAGGATTTCAGATTACATCAAATCACAGAGCATCTTGTCTCTCAAATCATAAATGCCTTAGTAGAACAAAACAAAACAAAGCTCTAGTTAGGCATTGCCTTTAAATGTATTGTTCCAGCAAAATCAGATTTAATTAGACAAACAGCATTTTAAAGGCTACTGCTTTGTAACACGGTACTCTTGAAAATGATGGGGGGTTGCAAGTGAAAACACCACTCTCATTTAGCTCTGTGGTTAAAAAAAAAAGCAAAGATTACACTTATACAGGCTACATATTTTTTTTCTTTTTTTTTTTTTTTTATTATTGATTGAAACAATGGGGAAATCTTATGTCTTCATAACAGTTCCAAGGCCATACTAATCAGGTATAATTTTTAATAAACACTGACTGTTTGGAGCTCATTCGAGGTATTTCATTAGGAGGTTATTCATTTAAAATAAATGTTTCAACCACATCAAGCTGTAACCTTTCTTGAAATGTAAATGAATGGTTTAAATGAGAAGATTAATAAAGAAGGGATGTTCCAATTCCAAGCATGGCATGCTATGTATTTTTAAATTTGTCTATGCCAGATGCTGTCAGTCAGAACAAAAAACTGTCCAAGCAGACAATCTGTGCGTCTGAATGTTGATCATGTTGGAAAGTAAAGGGGGAGGGGGGAGAGAGTGTGTCAAGGATTCATGGTCCTTCATCTTTGCAGTAGAGCAAACACGTCTCTCAGTATAACGACAGACAGCTGCTTCCACTTTCTAATGTGCCCTAACTTAGATCACTGAAAGAATTGTCAGCACTCAGAGAAACACACAAAGATAACACAGCCAGCTGCCATGAAGGGGGAAACAGCACAGCTCAGAAGAAATGGGATTTGTTCCATTTGCATGATGCTGGCTCCCTTGGGCCCCTTTCTTTCAAATCCAAAGCACAAAAGACAACACTTAACATATTTGCTTAAAGATGACAACCTCATGTTGATTTCATTTGGATGTAACAGTGTCAGGATTACAGATATAAGAATATATTATATCTGTAACGGAGACTGACAAATGTATCCATCAGTGAAACTGTCTGATTCATCTGCTTATACAGCCATTTTACCATCCCAAGGGTGCCATCTAAGTAGTAACTTTAGAAGACTGAAGGTCTAATTTTATTACACCACATTTCAACCTACTAAACAATATTATTTCTAAAATAGATCATTTTTATTGGAAGTCTCCCTGATGAAAAATCCAGTAGACACCAGAGAATTTATGAACTGTATGGGTCCTTTGAACTCAATATACTGCCCATTTTAAGCAACTTTCTTTACACACAATCAAAACCTAAACTCAAATAATTGAAATTGAGTTAAAACATAGCTAACAATGGTGCCTATTTTAATACTACATCATAGTCTGCCATTATTTGAATGTCTGCTGATTGGCAGTCCATTGCTTTTTGGAGTCCATTGCTTCTTGTTACAGTTCTGTATCAATAAAAGGCTTTCTCCAATAGAAAATCTATGATTAATTTTTTTTTTCAATATACTTTGACCAGCTACACAACCTAATTTTTGCCTGAGGTTTTCACTGGGCACTCCAAAAGTCACATGGAAATGACTGAAAGCCGAATACATTCCTCACCACATTGCAACCAGCTGAAGAAACAGAAAACCAAACTAAGGGGTACAGATTTGCAAGATTGCCTGTCAGCACAGTTTTTTGGACCAGCCTCTTTTTTAATCAGATGAAACAATTAGGCCGTGGTCAGACTCTCTCTAGTTTCAAATGCATTACACAGCACAAGTCTGACAGCACAAGTATCCCCCCACCACCCCAACACCACCAAATGATTCCGCATAATGCTCCCTACTTTAACTGCTTTGTCTAGAGGAACTCGAAACTGCTTGTTGCTATCTGCTGCCACCAAGAACTGCACTGTAATTCACTAGATTGAAGTTGTTTTGTAAAATGGAGTTAACTGCTGTACGTGGAATTTCAGCACAGCAGATGGTTACCAATCATTATTTTCAATTTGTTTAGTTTCAAGCAATGGGGCTGTTTGGGAGGAGCAGTAAGGAGGACAGGAATGGAGAGAGCAGCGAGGTTAGATGCACTGGCTTGCCATGCAAGTAGTGCTAGATGGCATAGCATTAAAAGGTGGGAAAAAAGGTCTCTACTCAGAACTGAAGCACAGTTAAACAAAAAAAATAAACTTAAAAAACAGGGATGGATAAAACCAGATTTTTTATACAACTATGGACAAAAAAAATGAAGAACACAACATTTGAAAGGGGGGCCAATCTATCAGTCTCTGTTCAAGTTACCTTACATTTTAAATATTGGAAATGGGCTTGAAAGTTTCCAAAGCTAAATTGTCTCTATTCACATTTTGCCATCATTCAAATTTGAATCATGCCCTACTATAAGTGGTTCAGTTGTTGAACTGGAAATAGAAAAGGAACCATATATGGACAAGTGCACATGACCAGAAATTAAGCTGTAAATATCTGGGCTGGGCTATTATTGTAGTCAAAAAACATCTGGGGCTGAAGCCGAGACTAGGCCCCACTCCTTCTGTGTTCATGTAATTGCTTGGATGATTTATAACTTAGTGTCTATTAAAAATGATTTAAAGAGAGATTTGGAGCCTGAATTTTAAAATCAAGATGGCTTTGCTCATGCTTTCATTTGATCAGGAGCACAAAAAAAAAATCCTTTGCTGGTCTTCTCCCCTGCCCTATGTTTAAGAGGTACAATGTTCCACCACAAGGACAAAATTCACATTTTTCTAAATTCAGACCAAAGACATGACACATACACTTCCAGCAACCAAAGTCAGTGACCTGTCATTTCAGCTTCCATTGGAGTTGCTTGGTGCTTTAGTATTCCCCACGAAAATTGACTTTTAATTATTTTCCCAGCATAACTTCCTTTTTTTCCCTTTTTAAATCCTATAAACTGCATCAATACATTCACAGCATATTCATTTGTTCCTGCTATTTTGACCAGCCATGAGTCAGCTAGCTCTGCCTGCCACCACCATGCCACAGGTGGTGTGGGCAGAGGCTCTCCAGCAGGCATCCCAGCGGCACCCAGAAGGGACCACGGGCACCACATCCCTTCTGGGGACATTTCTGGCTCCAGGACTTGCTTGCTTCCCCCTGATAACTTCAACACAGCCTGATTTTGTTTTGGCTTTTAGAACAAGCTGTAAAAGCCACGAATTTGATAGGGTTGAAGAGAAAGGCCCAGGGTATTTGGGTTTGGAGGACAACAGCAAGGGAATACTTGGACGATACCAATCCTCTACCAGCAGTTATCAAAAAAAGAGTGCTCCCTACCAGGCAGAACAGCAGGGCCAGTGTCTGACTGTAAACAACTCTGTCATCAAAAATCTTGGTTATTTAAGACTGAACAGATACCCGAACTATATTTCCAACCTATTTCCATGACAGCTGAAGCTTACTCTAAGAGAACACCTAACCCTGCAGAGATTAGGTTTGTAAAGGAGTTGACCGTGACACCCTCCAGGTGTTACGCCTCCTTTTTTTATTGAGGTTTCAGTACATTCGGCAGTTTTACTGCAGAGCTGCACCCCACAACACCGAATGAAGAACCAAGTTTGCAAACCTGGGCGTGTGCCAAGGTTGAAGTGACACACTAGTGACTGTCTCAGCCCCCTGGGAAAAAGTGGATTAGATGAATCACAAAACAATGTCACAGTTATTTCTCCAGTAAGTTAACTGTCTGTTGGTCACAGGTGATGAAGACAAAAGTTTGACCTAGCACTTCCACAGATTGTACTCTGTCTTGGAAATTTTTCCACTGCATCTCCATAAACTGTCATTATTCTTAGACTAACAAAATCTCTTTGACATTTTGAAGCAATGAAAAACTTTGGAAATAGGATTGCTTCAATATGGGACCATACTACCTAAATATTCCAAACTGTTCACAGGTTATTGTCAAACTTCCCCAACAAAATCTGGTCTAGTACCACCCATAAGGCAGATACCATAGCCTTCATACACCAAACAACTTTTATTTTAATTATTTTTGAAGAAAAGGTTAGGAAGAATGGGAACTGAGTATAGCAAGGTGACCTACAAAATAAACAAGACCAGAACCTTCCTCCATTTTTATGTTGCACAGAAATATAGAAACCCAACAATGAAGTAAAGCTTTATCGTTCATCACTAAATTTGTAGCTAAAACGCTGTAGTCATGCAATTTCTCAAGCAGAAATTGCCCATCTTTACCACTACACTTCTAAGTAAAGTTGTCTACGTGGTTAATGACACTGTGCAATTAATTTTTCTTATGCATTTCTCCCTAAACGTACACTCTTAGAACAAAACTGAACTATGGATTGGGGGATGTCTTTATTTCTGGTGTCAAATCCAGGAATACTTGCTTTTTTTCATTCTACATCAGTAGATATAAGGAAAATTTGAAGTAGACTATCAGATTAATTTGAATTATTGGAAACCTGATTGCTAATAGTGATACACCAAAATAGAGAATCATAGTGAACTGGAGAACAAGTATGACTTCACATAAATATAAACATTAGCAACATTAATCTATATATAAAACTGAATAAAAAACTGTAATATGGCATCTTACAAAAGAAAAGGGTTGAGCAATTGAACCTAGGTGACTGGAGTACCATTAACTGGGTTTAATCCCAACTGGATTATTTATTATCCAGATTTTAGTACATAATAAATTTTAGTACCTAATTGTGGAAGTCTCAAATACTCTGCACTGGCTTCTGTAGTCTTTACTATCGCAAAGAGCAGTGCACACCTGAAGAAATGTTTCTACCAGGTGAAGAAATATCTGCAAGTCAGAAAAACAGTGGATTTGAGTCTACTTTCATAAAGATCACCACTAGGAAAAAAAAAAGCAAATACAGAAACCTTCCCCAGACTACAGAAGGTAAAAGAAAATAAAAGAAAATCACTTACGGTAGCCAAACTCCAGGAATAATGAGGAATATAGAGATTTTTTAATGCAACACAAATGGAATTATCTTTGTAGGTGCCAGCATTAAAATTTTCTGCAATGATTGAGCGGGTGAGGAGGTTACTGCTGTGCCCCCTAGAGGCTGGATGTCTGGCCAAGGAACGGTTCAGCAGCTACAAAACACAGAGGAAGCTACCAGCACTCGATCTGTAGCAGCACTTAATTCTTTTTCTTTTAAGAATATTTTATGTACTCTAATACACTGTAAGCATTAATACAGCAAACCAAACCTCTAAAGGATTCCTGTCAAGTATAAATACATGCATAAACACAAGATATAATTGAAAAAGTCTTTGCTTAATGAGCTCATGGGTGCTTTGGCACAGTGAATAAAATGTAGACTTGAAATTTTAAGATGATACATCAATTCCCATAGTTGAACTTTGGAATCAACATAAGAAAATAAAATCTATTCAACATCAGTTCAGTAAGTTACTCGTATTCTAACACGAAGACACACCCTACAAATAAAAACAATGAATTTTTTTTTTTTTATCACCCCCCAGAGTACTCAGGAAGTGTGGATATTTTTAAAGGCAAAAACATCTCAGGGTAAAACCAGGGTCAAATTTTGCATTGGCAGTAAGTAAAAAGCTCTAATATACCTAGTCAATCACACACTAGTTGAAACATAGTCCACAGAGCACTTAATAGCTCAGCCCAACAAACATATCACCAAGTGGAATTTAGTGCACAAATGCAAATGAGTATTTTTTCCTTAAATCATACATGATTTTTATCCTTATTATCTTACTACCAACAGCAAGTAAGTCTTATTGCAGCTAACTAGGAAACCTTCTTGCTTGAAATCCAGCATTATATTACCCATACCATTTCAGAAACCATACACTAGTAAATTATATTACAACATAACAGAAATCTCTCCTGAAAATAGTTATCCTATAAGAAATATGCATATACAAGGTTTCACTACCTTCAGTGCCTTCTTACCACAAAATGAACATATTAATAGCTATCCATTTTTTTCTTACAAACTCTACAAAATATCCCAATTTGATACCATTTTTTTCTGTTTGATATAGTAAAAAGAAACACCAGAAGAAAAGTAGTTATTTTTCTCCTCAATATAGTTAAATGATAAGTTAATATCTTTCATGAAAACTTCATTATTGCAACTACACAATACTACTGTGCCTATTCATACTTAGTTTTCTTGTAGAAATTACATTATACAATGTGGCATATAATCGGTTCTGAGTCGGGGTAGGAGAGAACCAGTCGTTAACTACGACTAAAATGACCAGTTTTCCAGTGCAGTTGTCTTCTAATTAAATTAAGTGTGGGGCACGGTCATTGAGATATGCTATAACGATTTGCTTGGAAGTATTTTTCCCTTTTGTTTTTTTCCCCCTTTGCTTATCAGAATACCTTACACCTTTCAAAACTAGAACAGCGTAGTGGCGGGGGGAGGGAGGGGCAGTGCTTTTGGCAGATGCCATGCCAAGGCATGTATTACTCACCATCCTTCCGCCCACAGTCAGGAATGCAGCTCATCTATTTCTTAGCTCTTTCCACTAACTCAAACGCTCAGTACTGCACCCCAATTGCCATTTCAAAAAGACAAGCTTCTTAATGACAAAGCAGGCTTCCATTTTATTAGCACCAAAATAAATACAGCTGTAGTGCTCAACGTTGCATCAAGCTACAGTGATTCTTGTATGTACTCTCAGCTATTAGGGATTACACCCAAACCCAGTTCTGCTCCGGAACAACTTCCAGCTGAGCATCTGACAATGCCAGTCCCGTACCCAGGAGCTGAGATCCAGAGAGCCTTGCACCCCAGAAGCATATTAAGTGGGTACAAGTTTCTTGTCATTTTGTGGTTAGTATTTTCTATACGATCTGACTTAGAGAAGAAATAACTTATTATATCAGGGGCTCTTTACAATAAACAACTGCAGGTCACCTGGTAGAGGACACAACAGATATTTAAGTGATTATAGCCTTGATCTTAGTCAGAAGACAGAATTACACGTGTTGGTAGAGATGTCAGTAAAACCATGCAGAATGGCAGTTTTCTGTGTTTTAGAAGCTCACTATTTTTCTGTTGACTGCATTTCAAATACAAAAGAGTTTCACAGCGGCAGGGTAAGACCAAGAAGCTGGGAATGGGAGGTGGGGGATGTGCTGGGAGATGTGGGTAGGCAGAGAGAAGAGGGCATGGAATGGCTTTGAAAAGCCAGGAAGGAGAGATTCTGTTTCTCTGCAATGGGTTTGTATCAGCCAGGCTTAAATAATGGTATTGCAAATTAAGGCCCACGGGAATTTGGAGCGTACAAGTAAGCTTTTGTTCTCCAAACCCCAAAAGGTACGTGGGAGATTCGGGGGTTTGTTTCCATTTAAATGGCATATGTATTTCTAAACAATAAGTTAAACTATTTTGCTCTTTTTATTGTACAGCCTCGCTGATTCAGTACCTGTTAGGAAAGATACTGTTCCCAAACAATATAGCAACAACTCTTTAAAGTAACAACTATCTGTTACTGTACTTATCACTTTCATTTACTTGCCTTCAGAACTTCTGAACAAGGAAGAAAGCAACAAATCTAATGTAATAAACCTCACAGGGAGTGGGGGAGGAGGATGGGAGGTGGGGGAAGCAACAGATCGAAAGAAGAGTGCAGATAGAAGTCATTTGAAGGGATGCAAGCTTTCCAGTGTAAACACAGAAGCTAATTAGTATGTTGTGATTTTAAAACATATTCTGTTATCAGAAAGCAAAACAGAAATCCATACCAAAACAAAAAAAAATCTTATTAAGTCTTTAAAGCAGGTGGACAAAAACGCAGGCACACACAGACAACACACCTCTACTGCCCCCACCCCACACACCTGTACAGATACAAAATTGGGTTAGTTTTTCTGTAAATAGGCTTAGCTGCTGTAAATATATCTCAGGATTTTAGGTGTACTTTTTCGCACTGTAAGGTTTCTATACAAAACCAGTTTAATCTAAGTCCCTCTGATTATTATTAGAAACTCATTATTTGAGGACATCTATCTTTACAATAAGTATGCACCATTAAGGAGCACAATGCCCATAATCGTTTAAAAAAGCCGTGAGGGGGAGGGGGAAGGGAAAAGGTTTAGGAGGAGGGAGAAGATAACTAAGGGAGATTTTGCAATTAGAACAGCATCATCTAGTCTGCATTTTGCCCCTTGGAACATCTACACAGTAACAAACAGTTTAAAGTTTCCTCTGCACAAAATCACAAATGAATCATTCCTTATACTGTTATTAATGCATGTATTTTTGTCCTGATGAATTTAAAATGTGTTTTTACAACCACCAGGAAAAATCAAAAGCTCTGTTTCTCCTATCATACAGCATTAATACCTCAAGAGGAAGATTGGACCATTTAAAAAGTACAAACAGAGCTAACGCCTACCATTTTCTGGGGAAATTCCTTAGAACACCTAGCTTCTAAGATTTGTTGCAAACCTGCATATCCAAAGTCAATAGAAATTGTAGGGACTCAGTGCCTCTGATAACCGAGCACCCAAAAGTGGAAAGCTGAATTGCACTTGCTGAGATGCAATACTATTCGTGATGTTATCTCAGCCACTCAGACCCTTCAAGCTCAAACTGCAGCTGTTGTAATGCTCTGAAACAGAGAGGAACAGTAACTTTAGCCAAAAAGGACTTGACTGTCATAAGTGAAAAGTAGTGAATTCTACAGTCTCTAAGCAGATGACATCCTGGGGAAGTGGGGGTGGGGTGGTGTTTGCCAATTACTCAATAACAAAACATCTTTCCTTAATTACTGGTGAAAATTATTACTCAAAATATTAGTGCCAATTTGTTATTCTGCACCGTATGGATAACATACCACAGTATAACTCAATATTTCTAACTACTGAATACTTTTAAAATGTCATACATTAAAGCACTGTTTATTCACAGTCTCTATAAGCACATGATGAGATACATTTTACTTACAGCTCATAGTGAGATATATTTTACCAGTATCTAACTTCAAAAAACAAAGGCTTCTGATATTTACTGAACCATGTGTTTCAACAAATATGTTCTCTTCATTTAAGGTGTGCCTTTGACATGGCTGCCACATTGACAAATGCTAGGGGCCAAATAATGACAAGTGCTTCATACTCCTCATTACATAGGATTTACTGACATTAATCTGAATAATAATGCTTGATGGGATGATCATGGTATCAGCAAAATTCATGTTACCACTGAAGTTTTTAAACTGAAAGTGGAAATATAAATCAGTGTTGTAGCCTAGACAGGACAGGAGTATGAAATAAAATGAATGAAAGTCAAAGAACAAAATGAAAATCAATGGTTAAAAAAGGTTAATTGCTGCATGAACAGTTTCCAAAATATACTTATTACAGCTTTTATTGAAGGCGAAGATCAAGAAATAAAAAATTATCAGAAATTCTATGAACACATGAAAAATTATTATCTTTAAAATGGAATATCTGCTTATTTATAGTATGCTCAATACAGTATCACTATAGTAATGAAGTTAATATAAAGCCTTATAAAGATCTAACATTAGTAAACACAAAACCACTTAATTTTGTAAATCAAGTGTTCATTTAGCTGAAGAGTTAATAAATTTAGTCTCCTTCCATACTAAAAATAACTGCATGCTGATGGTTTAAATTTGATGACGTTTAAATCCAGCAGTTTTTTGACTGGAGATATCCAGTTCACAAATTATCACAGGTAACTTTAAATCTGTATTTTTATAAAAAACAACACAGACTATTTTACTTTCTCTACTTTAGTAATGCAGATGACCTATTGATTAAGCTTAAAGTTCTTCAGTAAACTCCCTATGTATTTTAAATAAAACAATTTCATAGAGTGCAAAACAAATTAATACAAACATTGTCCAAACTGAGTTTTCATACAGCCACACTGCACTGTTATTTTAGAGCTGCAAGGGGAAACAGAATTGTATCCACATACTAAGAGTATATTTCTACAAAACTCTATGTAGTCATGTGGTCCACAAATGCCAACAACAAGGGACTGAAAATAGGATCAATTCTTTTCTTTCTCAGAAACAATCTTGTAAGCATCTGAGTTCCCAAAGACATAAAAGAATAGTTACTTTTCTGAGATCTTTTGATATTGCTCTTCATGGTACAGCTATCCACAAGTGATGGGAAGGATCTCTTTTGAAAGTAAATGGTGCTCCTTCAAATGTGTTCAGAAGCATCTTTGCTGTTCCTTTCTCTGTTTCTCAAGTCTAACTTGAAAAGGATGCTTGATTTTTTAAAATTTGGTTTAGGTATCACAATGGGATACCTAATATCAGTCAGTGCTTGCAAACCTTATTCTTCCAGCATAGAATCTAGCTGTTTCTTTCTCTGTGTCAACACAGGAGGCTGAAGTAATCAGACAGGTCTAAAGAAGACAGAGGATGTTAACCTGCACTTTCTCAGAATCTCTGATAAGTAGGTTCATACTTTCAACATGACCACACTGAGCCATAAGGCATATAAATAACTACTTTCACCTAAAAGCACAGCTATCAGAGCAGTTTGTACACCAGGGCTATCAGTTCATGATATTTTTAATGTCAATATTGATACCATTGTCATGGATTAATAATTTCTGCATATAATTTTATCATTCCCATCCACCCTCTGCTGTTGTTCAGTAATATAAAGTAATTGTTGGCTCTTCCCCTCACCATGTCTCCAGAAGACATTTACACAAGATCAGTTGTACTGTCTAGGAATATCTTTGCAACACTACAGTTTTCAGTTTTATTAAGTGATAATTCAAGCTCACCGTGTAAATGCTTTTTTATTAATGACTTGCTTGTATGCTAGAATGGAGGATACAGAAAGGAAAAAATGTCTCAGATGAAAACAGAGATGTTATTTCCAACATATTAAAAGGCAAACTGCAGTTGTTCTAAATCAGTCAAAAAAAACCAAAACAACTTGAATGAAAACATGAAGATACATTCCTGCCACAAACCCCTGAGACCCACCAGGTTCAGCCCTTTCTCCCATCTCCTCTCAATATTCATTCTCAAATTCCCTTCAGATTAGCAGGAGTTATGCAAACATGCATTAGTATGTCCCTTAAGCATTTTATCACACTGAAGAAGAGAAACAAAAAGTTCAATTGTGACCTGTACCAGGAAATCATTCATTCAGATCCTGCTTAATTAGATGTGAGACCACTATCTTAGTTCATGAAGTCTGACCACAGTATGCTCTTACTGCTAAAGTATTAACGCAAGTAAGATACATATTACTCAAACCAATTCATCATCACCAATCTATAACCAGCTTGACACATGCACACTTTCTAAAATATCACACAAAATAAACTGTGGCATACATTTTCATATATTGAGCAATTCAACTACAGAAAATGAGGCATATGCTTTAACAAAGAGTACATTAAAAAAGTAGAATACAAAAGGGTTAAAACCAGGTAACAAAAAGTCCAAGTAATACATGATTTCAAGGAATCTGGAACAAAAGCGTACTTACATCACCAAAGTTTGTTATCATATCAAAATAATCTCAGCATTTTTGTTCACATACCTTTCAGGGTATTTGAAATTTAACTAACAACATGCTAGCAGTAGCTACACTATAAAAGAACTGAGAAAAGAGCTTCTCAGTTACAGTTAAATAATATGACTGGAAATTGCTATTTCAGTATTTCACGGCATATCAGACTACACACTTGATAGACTATTATAGAAACGAAAAATTTTAAAAATCAGCCAGTGGCATGATAGTCATCTGTAGTTGCATATTTTTAATTGTAGCCAGGACACATGAAACTTTTTCCCCTCTGCAGAAAAATGGTTTAAAGAACAAAGTTTTAGTCCATTATTCAAATAATGTATGGTTGTTCTTTCTATTATACAAATACAATAGCTTTTGTAGTAAGGAGTGTTGCTTATATGATTAAAGAGATGGTTAAGTGTTATGATATGTTTGACAGGTACTGTTCCAAGCACTATCAGAACAGACACACAATACTGTTATTACTATTCCATGTGTGCCGATACCTCATAGCAACAGAGCTCGGCAAAACGAAAGCAGAGACTCCACATTTTCATCACTGCAGACATCTCCGTATGCCCTTCATCAGTGGTGCTTTCTGCAGATTACACTTTTTCGTATCCTTCCCATTCTCAAACTGACCTGTCAAAGCCCAATCTCTCCCCCAGTCTCTCAAGATTTTGGTAACCAAGATTGACCAACTATTTCTCTTTCCATTTTCCCCTCACTTGTCACACAGCGGGGCCAACCCCAACAGGTATTTAGAAGCAATCGTAGGGAACTCCACTTGTGCTTAATAGATTGCTGCAAATACAAATTACCTTCTAAGAAACATTATATATATATATATTCTCTTTAACATGCCAATCGGCGGGGTGGCAGGTACAATTATTAAAGGACTGAAAGACTTAGGTTTCCTGTGACCTCCATTACACCTCCAGTGTAGGATCCTCTGCTCCTTGAAGGCTAAGATTGTATTTGTTGAACCTATGGTAACATCTGGCAAGTGGTTTTCTCTGTTTTTCTCTATTAGCTACCATCCTTTAAAGGAATACAGTTTCATCAGTTTCATTAAGGGAGATGTAAATATTGTTTTGATTGAGAGATTTCTTTTTTCTTTTTTTTTTTAAGAAAAAATAAAAGTTGAATGATCTTAAGGAATTTTCTTTATACTCGCATTTCTCACACACTCTATAAAAATATCATTGACATAGGGTGAAAAGGTCGCATACCTCACCGAAATGGAGCCAAGTAGTCCCGAAAGGTTTTTCACCTGGAAAATATCCCTGTAACTGATTCTACATATTGGATTTTTTAATTATTATTTTAGCAACAACAACAAAAAAAAACTCCGGGCCTTTTCCCAGCCGAGAGTTCCCTGAAGTCATCTTTCCCATAAGGAAGATAAGTTTTCACTTAGAGGATAGCATCTCTACCAGCAAGATTTTAATACTCTGCAACAATATCAGGGATACGCAATCCTGAATTTACGGCTCTTCAAATTGCTTTTATAGCTATACTATTCATTTTGGATCAGATGCTTATCTAAAATTCCATACATCCATAATATCTAATTTAAACAGCTTCCAATGAGTCAAAGAACAGTACTGAGAAGAAAAAAAAAAAGACAAGCTACCACAACCAAAACAAACAACAAGCAAACAAACAAGCCACAGTGGTCCAGATTCTGGGAACTGTACATTATTGTATCTTTTTAAAGCTAAATATTTTTTACACCACCTAAGGATTGGGCCCAATAGGCACAATTCCACTTCATTTTTTTCACCTCCACAGTACTGCGTCTCATCTTCTCTGTTAGTAACACATGAGAATTTCTAATTAGCTAATTCCAAATTCTTTTTAGTTATTTTTATGTCTTATCAATAACTGAGAAGGAAAAAAAATGCTGATTTATCAATTAATCAAGCTTTATGGACATACGATATTCCTCAATACTTCAGAAATGTCTGCAGAACAATTTCCTCCAATCATAAGATCAATGAATCAATGTAAAACCCCAGTAATTAAATTTATCAACTCGGTATCAATACATCCAACACTTTATGAAAGTATTGTGTGAAGTTTTTTCTGTTAACTGATATATTGATTGAGGGCAAAGAGCCAAATATTTCCATTATTAGATCTGGGGATGCAAGATCAAAACTCAGTCTGTTATAAACAACATACGAATGTTTCATATAGACAGATCTCATGCTGATTCTGTACCATTAAACCCACCCCTAACAAGCAGATAAGCCTATTAATTGATGATTAAGACTACAGAAAGATCAGTCATTATATTCTTATGCTTCTTATATGCATTCATTGAATAAACTTATTGACAGGAACCATAGAGAATAATTTTCCTCTAGGAATTATATTTTAAAAAAGAAACAGAGCATCTAAACAACAGCAGATTTCAAACCTTGTTCATGCAGCATAAAATAGCCTTATTAAATTTTGAAATTAAAGCATTATAGTTTGAAAGAGATTCTTTCTCCATTGTATAGAGCAGTTATTAATAGAGAGGTGAAAAATAAAGCCTAAAAATGACATATCTAATAAGAGCAATAATAAAAACAAAACCAAGAAAACAAAAACACACTCCAAATGTTTTACAGATCAATTTTTAAAGGGCTAGTATACAAACTATTCCGGAATATATTTTTAGTTGCTATCCCTTACTACATAGGCATAAGCAAGTAGGGCACAAAAGTTCATCAAGTGCCATTTTTCAATTATAATAAAAAAAAAGTAATAGGGCTTTTATATCAAGAAAATAAAACACAAAAAATGTTTGTCTCTGCTTAACTATAAAAAAGCTTAAAGAACAGCTAATGACATAAGACTCATCATTTTCTCCCATGAACTGTATGATAAAAATATCAATAACAATACAATCTTTGTATTTCTAAAATGCTGCCAGAATAAGCAAACATCCCTGTACTTTCACAATATTGCAATAAATAAAAACAATTCAATCTAGTAGTGAAGGTATCTTATTATGACGGGAGGAAATAACAACAAAACCTCCAAACCCACCAGATTCATGTAGGAGTCACATCCTGTTACAAACATCAAACA
This sequence comes from Monarcha castaneiventris obscurior, assembly GCA_026261815.1. Lineage (NCBI taxonomy): Eukaryota > Metazoa > Chordata > Aves > Passeriformes > Monarchidae > Monarcha > Monarcha castaneiventris. Next base: position 4,871,728 of record JAMPIT010000467.1, on the reverse strand, counting down.
ACAATGAGCCTTTATTACCATGCTATGATTCCTTCATTTCAAACATGATTAATTAGCAAGTATAACACTCACCAAAACTCCCACCACGCTGCTGTTTGCTGCCTATTTTCAAATGGGTCTCTATCAAGTACTCATAAGCAGTGTTAGTCTCATTTACGACACTGAAGAAAAGAAGTCAAAGCATCCTGCTTTAAGGAAGATTTCACTTATACCCTAGCCAGAAAGAAAAGCACAGAAAACAGAAACCCAACAACAACCTAACACCAAATCTCTGTTTCTTCAAAGGGATTCCTTGATAATCCAAACACAAACTTTATGCAAAATGAAAAACTTTTTAGTGAAGTTGCTAAACAATTTAGATGGTTGGAAATAGAGAAAGATAAATGAGCAGTTTTAGACTTTGTTTTGGTCTGTTTTTTTTTTACTTGAAACCTCAACTTTACATTCAATTTGAAATACACTGCTTCTGTTGAGAATGAACGCATGGCTCATGTGCTAAAAATGGATAGAAAAAGAGAATCAGAAGGGAAAGACACACTTAACAGTACTCTTAACATGTTTTAAGCTGTGCAAACAGATACCTTCAAATGTACCTTACTTGCAGTAAACATTACTTTGGCGGTAAAAGAAACTTTGCTTCACAGGGACGAGAGGTGGAAACTGAGATTACAAACAGAAGAAGAAGAAACAAGACTGAGAGGAGTGGAAAAAATTGCCTTCTCAAGCTGAACTCTATAAATACCATCAGAAAGACAACAAAAAAAGGTTCCATTTGGAAGCAACAGATGTATTCCCAAGCAAGAAAATATCCCCGATGAAATAATGCAGAGAGAGATTCATACAGACAGGATCTTTAGAAGCATGAAAAGAAATTGCCTGTGTGGCAAAACTAAAGTTTCAATGTGAAAATAAAAATTAGGCAGAAGATCCGATACCTCCTTAGTTTACCAGCTCTTATATCAGAGATACTTGATGATTTTGTCACGCCCAGAGCAGAGCAATTTTTAAGTGCAAATCAGTCCTACTCTCTCCAGCTTTCTCAATTTTATAAAATTGGGACCAAAAACATCAAAGCAGCTTCCACTTCGGACCTAACTTTTAGAGGATCAATGTGACAAGTCACTGCTTGATAGATGTTTCTCTTGATAAACGACTTGTTCAAAAGAGACATTGTAGCTTTCATTTCCTGACCACAACACACTTTTAATTTGCAACAGCAGAGCTGCTCGAGTGTGACTAGTTCCCACTTTCCAGTCTTTCAGGACCGTGGCACTGTCAGGCCACATGCATGGGCAAAACAAAAACTCAGAAAGAAATGAATTTGCAGAAGGAATTTTACCAAAACTTTTTCTCAAACAGGAAGCTGATTATATTTGATTTCTTCTTACAGTGGGCTCTTAAACACCCCTCCCAATCACCCTCAATCCCTAACATTTTAGGGAAGCAAGGAAAGAGAGAAGTCATATTGGAAATATATACTTAGGCACCATAGAATATATATAGCTGCCTAATAGTATCATGTTTATTATCCATACATATATTACTGCTACTATAATTATTATTATTATCTGGGAATTGCATTTAACAGTCCAAACCGTCCACACCATCCAATTTCAGCTCTCAGCATACTGTCCGATTCCCGATTTAAAATTTATAAATGTAATATCCTCCTCATCACAAGCAGCAGTCCAATCTGCTCTGAATATATATTACAGCTTTAACATCACAGAGGGAAATCTCCCATCTGGCAATCACATTTGCTCCAACAGCTCTAGGAAAAAAAAAAAAAAAGAAAGAAAAAAAAATGTTCCGCTCTCGCTTGCTTGCTCTTCTTCTTAAAACATTTCTCAGAGCAAATTATGTGCATCTAAAATAAACAGTTGCCTTATTGATCGTTTCAAAGTCAACAAGTTCTAAATGCAAAATGCAATCAGATCATTCCCATCATATAGCACCTGGGATATGTTTAGCAATACAGTCACCTACAACACCAAAATAGGAGTGTACATTGTGCAACTGCTCTCTCAATTTTTTTCTTGCATTCAGATATGTTATTACAAGTGATCATCAGCCACACACTCCAGACCTCCCCCTTATCCCAAACACACACACACACACACACACATACACATGCACACACACTCTCTCCTAGGGTCTCTCTCCACCCTTATTTGTTACTATCACACACAATTAAAAGTGAACATATCCCCTTTTTGGTTGCACAAAACAAACTGTCACTTTTGTTGTTACTTCCTTAGCCTTAACTGCATACCTAGAGGTGCATCTACTGCACCACAAGGAGCTCTATTGAAATTCCCCATGCTCCATTTTATCTGACTTTTTTGGAGGAGGGGGTAGCGTAGGGGGCTGGAGAATGACCGTTAAAATGAAGCCAGTTTCAGCACCTGATTATTTCATTCTGTTAAGCATTGAGAGCAGAGCAGTGTGAACCAGACACTTGTAAACTGAGCATAAAATACTCCTTATTAAATCGTATTAAGCATTCGGCCACAACAGTAATTTTGTTTGTTTACATGCAAAACATTCCCTCACCCCACATCAGTTAGAATGTCTAGCAGATGATTACGCTGAAAGTAAGAGAGGGAAAAGCAGCCGGAGTTTAAATAAATACTAAAAAAATATTAGTTTGCAAAAGGAAAAGATGCATTTTAGGCATGTATGTACGAAAACACAGATGTGTAGGTGTATATATTCATTGCTACACGTTTTTGCCCTCTCCACTCCCCGAGTTTTACTAATTTACATACCATTGGAGTTCAGTGGTGTGTATAGTGCACTGCTGGTAACATGCAACTTCAGGTTTTACAACTGAGATCAATACAATGGACAAAACTAATGCCACAATCGAAGCAGAAATGATAAACAAATGATAGCAAGAGAAAAAAATGCTTATATATACACAAGAAAATATACTATTAAACATTAGGTATTTATTACAAAATATTTGCATGCAGAGTCCTCGGTGCGTTATCATGCTATTTAAATCTGTCTTTGCTATTTAGATGCAAAGGAAGTAGATCCCAAAACGGACATACCATAAACACTGGTGCTACTGATCATTTCTTGCTGGCAGCACAAAAAGCTGAATTGGATTTTTCACAAGCAGGAATTCCAAAGGTTGCTTTTCATTAAAGCCACTTTTCCTCTCAGCTATCAAATGTCACTGCCTTGAAACGTGGGCCCTTTCGTCAGGTATTCATTTAACCTACATGCATATAATTAAGTGGGAAAGCAACATCAACAAAAAGGGGATCTCAGATCACAAGAGAAGAAAGAAAGGGGGAAAAAAAAGCACATGACCAGGAATGCAAGTCCATGTCAATTTCACTCACTCCCATTGAAACTAACAAGAGCTCCAGGGAGGATAGTAATAGGATCAGTGGATTGTATATACCATTAAATTATACATCTTTCTCTCCCTCCTGAGCCAACAATACGCCCACCACGCTGTACCCCCTCCAAGATGATGTGCTTACATTTTACTGCAACAGCTCCTCTGACATATTCTTGCTTCCCCCCCCCCCCCCAGCCAAGACACAGTAATTTAAACCTAACTTTTGTTTTGCGAGATTCTTATTTGCACTTATTTGGTCAGAAGTTAGTTGCCTCAAAGTCCAGACCCGCGTTACCTGCAGTTTATTATTTTCAAAGCAACTTAAAAATAAATCTAATTAAGAGGAGGAGGAGGAGGTGGGGAAGGAGCTTGCAATCGCGAACTCTTAATCTGCCTACTATTGTTGGCAATGATCAAGGAGGAAAAACCATGCACTGCGATTGTATATCTGTACTTTCCAGACTACGATCAGGCAAGCAGACCGGAGTGCTTAGTATCAGAAAACGACCGCAAATCAGGCAAAATATTTAGGGCACGAACAGGCGATTAATACGCGGCTGTCTCGGAGAGCTTTAAGATTTAAAAAAATTTAAACCGATGGTAGGGAGACTGGGGGGGGGGGGGGGGTTGGTGGGGGGGGAGAAGATCCTCTTACCTGGAGATTTGGTACAAGAACCCGATAGGTTAGAGTAGCATCGATCCGATGTGTTTGCTGATGAATGGGGGCTCGGGTTAAGTGAAGGTGCCTATGATTTGAAATCATTCCAAGTTTTTGAAGGGAAGACTGACTGCAGCCTCTGCCATGTTGGAATTTCAAACCCAAAACAGCTGCTTTGCAAGGAGCCAGCATGCCAGCAGCTGGACGCCTGCGCAGAGCGCCGCCGAGCCAAATTCAAATCACTTTCACGCGAAGAGCCAAAGATCAGTTTTCAAAGGGGGAGCGGCGCGGGGGGCGGGGGCGCTCCGCGGTCCTGCGCGCCGGGGCCGCCGCTTCCCGCGGGGGGTGGCGGGGTGTCCGCGCCGCGGCTCCGCTCCCGCTCCCCGGGGCGGCGGGACGGGGACAGCGGGCAGCGGGCGGCGGGCTCCCTCCGCGGTGGCGGGGCTCCTCTGAGGCGCGGCGGCGCGGGGCCGGGGCCTAGCGGCGGCCCGCGCCCGCGGGGCAGGCGGGCGGGCTCCGGCGGCGGAGGTTCCCCCCGGCTGCGGCCGCCTGCGCTCCGCCGCGGCCGCTCCGCGTCTCCGCGCCTGGGGCCAGTGGGGCGTCCCGGCTCGGCCGGCAGCGGCCTGCGCGGCTAACCTGGCCGGCAGCTCTTGCGCCGCGTCCCCGGGCGGGCGGCGTCGGGGCTCGCTGGTCGCCACCGCCTCCCGCCCGAGGAAAATGGCCGGGGTGGAAGTGCCGTCCCGGCCCGAGCGGCGGCGGCGGGGCCGCGCAGCCGTGCCCAGCTCCGCGCTGCTCCCGGGGAGCCCCGGCCGCTGCCCGCCGGAGCCCGGCTGCTAGCAGCCGCGGTGAGGCATTCCCGGTAGCCGGCAATGGCTGAGGGGCCCCGGCAGCCACACCTCCCTCTCTCCGCACTTCCCAACCCGGCTCGGCGGGGGATGGCAGGGAGCCAGCTCAGCTACCCCGGCCCACAGCTGCCGGGGACTCCCCTTGCATCAGAGGGATTCCCCGGGGGGGGCTGTTAGACGGGCTTTACAGCCTCCTCATGCTGGCAGGGAAGGCACATCGTGGCCTGGCGGCACAGAGCGGGCCCTGCCTCTCGCACACGGGTCTCCCCGGCGCGGCCGAGCCCCGTGCGCCGCTGCTGCCCGGCGCCCTGCTCTCGCCGCTCCAGCCCGCACACGTCTGCGCGCCCGCTGCCCTGGCACCGCAGCTGTGGAACGGGGAGTGAGAGCTTCCCACGAGACAGATCCACATTCCTGGGCTTGCACCTGGGACTATCAGAGCGGTTTTACCTTCTAACGGGGAAGAAGCCACGCTGTCCGGATGCTGTTCTTGGGCTTTGGTTTAGACTCCTGGACTGGTTTCACTTCCTCTCTTCTTTGTCCTGCTGCGGAGTTAAGGATGGTTTGGGAGGGTTGTTTGTCCGTCCTGGATATAGAGGAGACTGATTAAATTTTCTTAGTAAAAGTGGAAGATGGAGAGGCAGTTAAGGCTCTGGAGGAGGCAGGGGAGACCAGTCCCAGGAGATTAGCATCTGGAGGAGTGGGAATAGGCTTGTTTCCCATCTGTTTCTCTTTGCAGTAATATAGTAGGCCTAAATAAAACTCCGAACTAGTTGCCAGCAGAAGCTGCTGTGAGCTGTCAGCCAGTCCCTATCCTACCCGGGTAATTGAGGAGGAAAAGAAAGGACAGGAAGGCCTGTCTGGTTGATGTTGTCCGTGAAGTGATTTAGTCAATCCAAAATGATTTTTACCTGCTGGTGAAAATAGGCATCTTTCACACTTCTGGGAGGCTGTAGCCAGCCCGGGTGACAAAGCTGCGCCTAAAGATTGGAAATAAAAGGACAGACCAAAACGGCTAGATAGACTTTTGCTTATTAAGATTATGGAAGGTGTTCCTGGAGGTGTTCCTCACTTAGACAGCTGAGGATAACTCTAGCACTGCTACACAAGGAGAGCACTGCTGGTGGAATAACAAAAGTGTCCTGAAACAAGGAGCTGGTTTGGAGCAGATACTGCTCTTGCTTCCCAGAATGTCCCAGGTAAAACAAAACATACACAGGAAAACACGGTTAAACTGAATTTTGGGATGTAGAGAGCTATTTTTAGAACTTGCAACATAGCTATAGCAACAGAAGTCTATAGAAATAGCTTTAGACAGCTGCCCAGAGCAGCCAGCAGGCGAGACACCCAGCCACAGCACCCGCTGTGGTCCAGCCTGCACCATGCTCTTCTGACACCTTTTCCCTGCCCTCAGCATCCGGTGGCTCTGAGCAACAGGCCCAGAGCCTGGGTCAGCCTGTTGCCTGTGCACACAGCTGCTCATTGTCCTCTCCACAAGAGCTTGTGGGTATTAAGCAGCCGCCTTGGCAAGCAGACAACTGCTCCAAATGCAGGTAACACGTCAGTAGCCTCTGGTATTCACTAATTTGACCCAACTATACATGTTACATTTAGAAGTCTCTGATGCTGAAATCTGCAACACAGCATATTGCCTCTGCTAGTGTTGCCAGCACTAGGCACTGAAAATAAGTCATCACGATCCCAAGGTCATGAGCTTGGTCTAAAATTCATATTGTTAAACATAAAAAGGACTCTTTTGTCTTTGCTACTTTATGCATCTGGATTCTTTTCCCATTGTTGTTTTCCCAAACATGGCACTATACACTTTTTCGCTCAAGTGAAAGGTGAGTTTCTTGCACAGTTACAGAGCTCTGTGACTTGTACCTGTAGGAAAACAACAACTGGCAATTACCATAAGGCATTAGTCGATAAGCACAAGTGCTTTTTAAACTTTTTGACCTATAAAGACTGTATTACCAATCTTTGTATTGCAGTAACCTCAGTATTTTCATTTTATATACCTATATTTTTATTTTCTTCAGGCTTCTCCTGCCACATTAAAATAGCATTAGTTGAAACAATAGGCATGCAGTATATGTTTGTATGGGCTGACATTCATTTCTGTGCAGAAGGTCAGCATAAGACATACTATATTAAGTTCTTATTTTGAGATCTGAATTAGGCTGAAGTGAAGGCCTTGTTCAGCTCATATGTACAGTGGATGAATTCCACTCTTTGTTTAAAATGCCACCAGTCCTGATCCTTCTGAATGGGAAATTCTCACAGACTTTCAAACTGGGAATGTTACTTGGAGCCTATTTCAACATCTAGGTGAAACGTTTACAATGAAATTCAAAACCACATAAAACTTGCCTGGTTTCAGGTTTTGTTACAAACTCCGAACTCAGACCAGATTCTTTGAAAGGTTCACAGACCTTTTCAGCAAATCTAGATTAATAACATTTAAACCAACTGAATTGTGGAAACAAAACAAAAATCACAGAAAACAAAGAACAAAAACATCTAACTATGCTCCTATGGGATGTTGATGTGATGCATGTGAACTTTGTAGTTTCTACTTGGTAGGTCTAGTAAAAGCTTTTAAGAATTATAATAAAAACAACAGTGTTCAGTGATACATTCTTTAGTGACTTTACATTAATTATATGGATTTTATTTGTAAATGAGAGCAAGTGTTCAAAATGGGAGACAGTGTCTGAGTTCTAATGCTGAAATTTGGCAGCACCTGTACTCCGCTTGTGTGCTGGCAGTGCAGACCTCCAGGGCGGGGCCTCCTGCCTGTGTCCCTCTCTCTGTGCTGTGAAATGCCTCCAGTCTCCCACAGTCAGACCTCATGTGGGGCAACCACACGTGTCATTGCCTACTAGGATGTGCTGCAATAAACAGGCTGCAAGTGCTCTTTTTCTGAGTTTTGGTCACTGGTGACTCTATGTATTATTTTATTCCTTTGTGAGGAGCACAGTCTGTTTAAGAGCTCAGACAACTCAAATCAGATGTTTATAGCACCTGGACGGCCATTGAGCAGCTGAGGTGGCTCCAGATGCTACATGCTGGGAATCTTCTGGAATGTGTGTAGTAGGATAGCCCTCCTGGGCCTCTCTGACTAGAGTGGTCATCATAAAGAACTCCAGTCTCTGCAGCTAAAGGTTCACTTGCTGCTGCCTTTTCAGACTACAGTCTTGTGTGTCAGCATGAGTGCAACGCCTCAGCTAGCTGGAGCTCAGATTCCCAGAGGCAATGACACCTGTGTGGCCCTAAAGCACTTATAAACATAGATCATAAGAAATTGTCTCTGTTTTGCATACAGGCAACTAACATTCAGTTGAACTAATTTTGTATAAAAGTCCCATAGCAAACAATGGGACAATGGTTAAACACAGAGGAGTAATACATTCCAGATATTGTTACATGTTACTTCTAAGTTCTTCCCAGGAGATTGCAAGGGATGAAATCCTTCCTTCTAGCCATACCACTGTTCTGCACAGTTTCACTTCAAACACATCTAAGCCTTAGGTCAGTGACTAAGCCAGGAACCCATAAAGTCTTCCTGGACTCCGTAGCACACAGCCTGCTGGTTTAGGAACTGGACAGTACCTAGTCTAACAAAACATCACTTGACTTCTCAAACTAAAAGAGGGTGTGCTTAGATTAGATATTAGGAAGAAATTTTTTACTGTGAATAAGATAGACACTGGAGTGGATTGCCCAAAAGAGCTGTAGGCACCCAAAGGTGTTCAAGGTGTTTGGTGAGGCTTTGAGTAACCTGTTCTAGTAGGAGGTGTCTGTGCCCACAGCAGGGGAATTGGAACTAGACAAACTTTGAGGACCCTTCCAACCCAAACCATTCTACAATTCTATGACCATGGGCCATATTTAGTGTCATTCCTGACTGTGTCAGAAAGAAAAAATTATATAGAGAACATCTGTCCATAGAGGCACTTTGCATTTTAGCTGTGTGTAGAAACAGATCACTTCTACGACTTGTAACCACTTTGGCTTAGATTCTGGGGTTTTAAAGGGTTAGCATGTCCAATATTTTTGTTCTCTTCTTTGTACATTTCCACTTCTGTATTAATCAATCACCTTTATTTCAATGAGATTTCTAGACAAACCCTTTACTGGTCATTCTCTACAATATTGCTGAATATTTGATGTTTTTGGCATCATAAAACTATTGGTCCACTGAAGTAACTTCTATTTTCCATTTTAGTCCTGGAGGAGAAGTTGTTCACAATATCCAACAAAAATATTCATTTAGCAAGTGTTCTGTATAACAGAACAATATATAGATGTTTGTCACATAAATATCTGACAAGACATATGCCTTCTGGCATTTCTTGAATTTTGAGTGCTTAATACTTTTTACCCTAGTCACAAATGCATTTTTACTACAATTCCCCATTTTTTTAAAGCAAGCTTTAATACAGAAAGTCCCTCTTGGGGAACTCTAGGAAGGACTTGAACGTTTTTAGGGTTTTTGTTCTCTGTCTTCTTTTGTTTTTCACAGTGTTGTTCAGTAACTGATTAAAACCACACTAATCCCTGTAGTTGGACTTAACAAATACATTAATAACTTGTTCTCACTTAAAACACCTTCTTATTTGAACTAGAGGAGGAGGGGGTGCTCACACAAGACCAGAAGGATTCAGAGACTTTTGACAGTCCAACAAGACCAAGATGCAGGAACAATAGCTACAAACACATTATTTCTCTTTTTCCTGTCTCTAACTCCTTCTTGGCCTTACAGATACTCTCTTTGCCTTGGTGCCAGCATCTTTCTCCCTGATTCCGTATCTCAATTGCAATCCTTCCCATCTGCACCCCTGTCTAGTACCAGTCTCACTCATAAGTCCTTGTCCTAAACTACCATCACATTTTATGACCTTTGACTTGTGCCTTTTTCCTGTGTCTGGACACATCTTCTTTCGTTGCTTTTCTTTTTTTCACTTTCCTCAATGGTCTCCCTTTTCTGAATTCCAATCAAGCTGCTTCCTAGTCCATGTTTTCCGGTGATTTGCAGGAAGAACATGGAGAAATCTGATGAACACCTTTATTCTCTCTGTATTTAGCACCACTGGCAATTGGAAAGAGAAAACTGAGAGCAAATCCTGCTCAGATCTGCAAGCCCCAGGAAAAAAATACACCACATATAAAATACTGCACACAGAATCTTTGAAGAAGTGGCAAATGAAATATGCAAACAATTTTACAGAGGCTCAGGTTTCTACAGACTGAGGAAGACTTTCATAGGCTGGTGGAAGAGGAATATGCCTTCCCAAGCACCAAGACCCACTACAAGCAAGTAGTCCACAAAATATTTCAAAGATTTCTTAACATGAGCAAACCAGATTTTCCCTCAGTGCATTCTAAGAATCAGCTGACCATATTCGCTGAAAGTTTTGAAAAAACAGCCCAAGGCAGATATTTGACATGAAAATTGCTGCCCAGTTGCTTATGTTTGACAAACTAACAAGCAACTGGAAACAGGTTCTTACAATGAAACTTTGACTCTAAATATCCCACTAGAGAGCCCACAATTAATGATTACCAATAACCAAAATGTATTTTACATAATGCTTAATACTTAATGACTTAATTTAAGTGCCTAGAAAGAAAAAAAATAAAACCTCAACACTTTATTTTGGAGAGGGAGTGGAACAGTAAAATCAAGTAATAGTATGCTTGCAAAACTGCAATTTTTTCCCAAGTACTTTTTCCAAACACTTGATACCAAAAAGTCTTTGTATCTCATCTCCAATTGTACACTAAAAAACAATCTCTCATTTACCCTACAATGGAATCAACTTCGAAATCAAAGGGAAAAAAAGAAATGTAGCAGAACAGTGGACTTGCTCAAAGTCACACATGCACATGAAAAAGTTTCCCTGAAAAATTACATGCTATAGGATCTGCATGTCTGATAAAATACCCACAGGGCTTTATTTGCTGTTGCTTTAGAAGCAAATTTTTACTTTTTTTTTTTTGTGTAAAAGTTCCCTTACTTTAAGACAAATATCTTCCTCTAAGTAACACCCTGACACCATGTTACTGATCTTCACAGTATGAAGTTATTTTAATAGTAAAATTAAAACAAGGTTTATGACCTATAATACAATATATATGCAATAATTTATTATTAATGTTTTAAATATTGCCTTTGGTGTTGATATGGGTGTATTTAAGTCTTGAAATAACATTATCAATCTATCTGTTCATTCTTCTCTAAAGCCTTTCATTCTCTACAGCTTTTCAAACAAGTGAATTTTTTTTCATTTTTGCGAGGTATTCATTTTTAAGAATGTCATGTTTATGAGCCTTAATCAAATATTCAAAATAAAATACGTTTCTAACATACAAAAGCACCAACATTTCAGAAAAATTTATTTTACATTTTTAAGAAGAAAAAAGAAAAAACTATTCAGACTTCAAACATCTCTGTTCAGATAACCTGAGCAACACAACTGTTCTACATATGCTATTCTTCCATTGCAAGTAATATATTGTCTCACTTAGGAGGCAAAGAACTTAACAAAGTAAATTAATACTGTTGTTTTGTACTATTAGAAAGAGCAGCCATCACCACTGTGTGTAATATAACAATTAAATCTTGCTAACTTGTACTTTCTTCTAATTTCCTTTGAAAGATCAAATTTGCTAAATGCACAGCACTGACTGCAGTCAACAAGGCACTTAAGTACGTGCTTAATTTTGTGCACGTGAGTAATCACGTTACAGTAAATGGAACTTGAATGCTCAAAGTTAAGCACACACTTAAGTGCTTTGCTGGATCAGGGCCAGAGCATGACAACTTGCAGGTCATCCTTACTGCACAGTAAGACATCACAAACCCTAAATATCCTGTAGAAACCTCCCCACTTCAAATCAACAGTACCAAAGGCAAGGACAAAAATAAGTAGCTGCTGCATTCTTTTCTTCAGTTACAAGTCACTAAACTGGCAGCAGTACTTACAATATAGCAAATTACCAATACAATAAATTCTCTTCATAAGTATCCATAAAATTACAATTTATTTTAAAGATCACAGTTTGTAATTCTATTCTCATAAGACCATTAGACACATGAGTCCTTTTAATTTTAAAAGACCTGCTAGTAGTTCTCACAGAAGAATTTATTCAAGACTTTGACCTTAAATTGATACAATTGCACAACTTAATCAGAATTAAACATGAGTCAAAGTACTGCAGAATATTATCATGGGGGTCAACACAGCCCTCCAGCAGCCGTGCAGAGGATGCCATTAGTACCACAACCTTGGGTGTGTAGGATTCTGATTCTGGGGATATAATATGCCAAACTAAATGTTTTTATTATGTGTTTTCTGCCAGTTATTATGCCAAATATGTGGGGAGGGGACTGTTGATGACATTTTTTCTTTCCATGCAGCTGAAAGGATAGTTAAATAGTCTAAGAATCTTTTCAATTCAGCAGCTTTCTGATGAAATGAAACTTTATACCCACTGTGTTACACACTTAATTGTTTCATTTTCTTGCTAAATTGACATGGTTCAGCACTTCTCCAGGACTTTTTCTCTTTTCAATACATGAAATTATTTTCTTTTTTTTTTTAGGATCTGAAACTACATTTTAGATCCAAATTTGCCTGACTGTTGACAGCATTCAGATACAGGGAGCTTCTATGTTTTTCCAACACATAAGTTTCTTCACAAAAATTAGCAGGATGAAACAGCAAGTAAGGACACACTGCCAAGTCTGGTTTTCTACCTATCTACAAAGCAGTTTTCACACTTTCCATGACTGTGAATGTCCTTCTTTTTCTATCTTTTTTTTTTTTTTTTTTTTTTTTAATTTTAATTAGGAAGAGCTGAAAAATCCTTCTCTATATCAAGAGTATTTGTATTGGGGGAGGGAGATGTCAAGGAACCAAAAGCACATTCCAAGCCAATTCTGATCTCATTTACAGGGATGAAAATCTGGAATTAATCCACTGAGTTTAACAGACACATTCTGAGCTTACGTAGATGAGATCTTACATTTATAAGTGAAATCAGTGTCTTCCCCTCTGACATTCACATGGCTCAAACCAGAAACATTTCCTGAATTAAAAAAAAAAAGGCCAAATCATCCAGTTGGGAAGACTGGCATAATTCCATTGAAGTCAATGGTGCTGTAGTAATTTACATTAGCTGATGATCCAGATGAAAGTATATAAAAGTTTTCAGAGCAGGCTTCTTTCATTTAAAACTGCATTATGTTAGGTGCACTGTTGATGCTCAGAATTAATGTGCAAGTTGTTAATCTCGCTAGACCTGGATTTAAAATTAGACAATGCAATAATTAGTTTGGCACTATCATTCTGCTACCTAGAGGGTAATAATGTAGGTCATAAAATACCAGTGATCAGCACAACTTTTTATACAAAACAAAGAATCTGTATTGGGAGAGAGGATAGGAGGGAGGAGAGAAATTCAGAAATCAGTTGTTACCAGAGACCAAACTGGTCTATGAAGTTCTGTGCCCTCTCTCAAGATGCTGTGTTGTGCAGGTCTACTTATGTTTCTCAGCTCCCAAATACAGAGGTGATTCTGAAGGGTATAAGTGACTCAAAGCAGTCTATAAGCTCTCTTTATATACTAATTTTAAGTTGTATGTTTATTATTCTTCACAATTTTGTTATTAAAAATCTAGGAATATTATTTATTTTATAGTATTCTCCTTTTATTTTTGCTTTTACTTGAAATGTAAGCATTATGCAGCGCAAACAGTTTATAAACATACAGAAGTGTAACACTATAGTATATGTATCTTGATTTGTTTACTTGACAAATGACTACTGGCAACATCAATAATTCAAAGAGAGAAACAACAAAAATGTAGAGGAATTGCAATTGCATATGTATACTCCTTTCTGTCCTGCCAGTCATTCTTGCTAGACTTTATATAAACATAAAGAAAATTAGGAAATTATCAAGTCTGAACACTAGTCTTGATGAACACTTGCTTATATTTTGTACTATTTAAATGGCCAGGATACTTAAATACACACATTTTGATGGTATCTCACACATACATCCATTAAGAAAACAGCATGGCAATAATTTTTATACAATCAGGCTGTGTTTGTGTAAGATACCCAGCAGAGTTCAGTGAAGTTGAGAACATACATACAGGTGTACATGTCTGAAGTATCTCTATGCCTCCTGTATGTATAGTATTAGAAAGAGCACATTCGATGTTACAGATGCATATATTCATAAATCATTTAAAGTTGTGCTTTTCATGTGGTGTGAGGCACAGATACAAACTTACTAATGATAATTATAGAACTGATGCTGATTTAGTCATTTCAAGAAAGCCATGGAGGCATAATTAGTGTCTGAATGGCCTCAATATTGCATTATTAGGAGGCTAGGGTGAAACTTGAAATGAGAACATCAAGGCTGATAAAAGAAAAGAAAACATGAAATACATACATAATTCATTCTGAGATATTATAAAGGTTTATAACCAGAAACAATAATTTGCAGAAGGCATCTCATGTACTGGAGCCAACTGCAATAATTTGGTCAACCTGTTTAAGATCAAATAGTATTCTTAGCTATTCTCAGTGGTATCTTTCTAATAAAGTAGCAGCAAACAGACACTGTTTGCTTCTGGTCACTTTTAAAGAATGTTCAGTTTATCAGTGGGGACTTTAATCTCAAGCTTCATAGAGTACAAAAAGAACATTGATCCTACTGTTTTGTCCTCTAGGCCACAAGGCATGCACATTTTTACATTCATTTGTCATAAAACAAAAAATACATTTTGCCCTTTGAAAATACCAAATGCCAGCTTTTAAACAAAATAATTTTCCGTCACATTTTTCCCTTTCTTTTAACCTTTCCATCACCACCACCCCCCTTCCTTTTATCCCAGACTAATTTCTTCCCTCCGTTAATGCCTTTCCTCCATTTTAAGTACTAGTAGGATCTTTGTGGAATTCCTCATTTTGGATGCTTGCCAAACTGGCCACTGTTTAATGATTTGACATGGTAGTTTGAATTAATCAGAATTCTTGACTATCCTCTTTCTACTTTTTCTTCTAGGTAGGCTAAAGGGTATACAAATAATACCTTTTTATTCACGTTAGACAAAAGAATGTGTGCTGTCATCTGGGTTAGACCAAATCTACAGGTCCAAGAAGTGTGTCAAAACCCATCCTTTGCATAGCATTTACTTCAAATTAATATTCTCAGCTTTACTTAAATAAAGGTAATATGCAAGAAACTCTTGGAATTTCATTAATTGTTACATACAGAACAAATTAATTTGTTATTTTTTCTGTACTTCTTATTTGAAAACAATTTTTTTTCACTTGCTGAAGTTGCTATTATTGGAAATGTGTTCAATAACTTGCTTTCATAGTCACTGGATCAAGGGTCTACATCCAGTTCCCTACAAAGAATGCAGGGGTCTTGCCTTCTCCATCTCTGCAGGGCCAGTTAGTGTATATAGTGAGTGACTCCTCCTCCCAAGCCCCGCTCAGTCTTTAGTTCAGTCCTGTGTTACTCTCCTGTCCAGATTTTTTTTTTTTTTTGATTTAACATGTATGGGGTTTTGTTCTAGATTTTCTGTGATGGAGCCATGAAAAAACAACAGTGTTTCCTACACCAAAACTGTAGAAAAGTCTTGAAATTTGCTTTTACTTGTCAGTATCTGAAAGAACCAAGCAGGATAAAAATTTCATTAAAAGTTATGCGGGGAAGGTATGCCTATCCTGTTTCTTCTCTCAAAACATGAAATGTCTTTATGAAGAAAAAGTCAAGGATGCAAGTTCCTAAATGCTCGGTGGCTTGAATTTTAGTGAGGGAGATGTATACACAAACAAAGTTATACTAGCCTCTTCACATTCCATGGCTACCAAGGTTTAAATACACATTTGTCTTTAATTTTCACTTAAAGTAGGCAAAACAGAAGTTTTTAAGTCCTGTACCAGCTTGCAAAAACTTAACTTTGGAGAAGACTTACTGACAGGATAACATTCTCAAGCTTGAAACCACTGGGGTAAATCGCAAATGAATATACAAGAATGTTCATCCTCTTGACTCATCATTTTATGAACAGCACAGCCCATTCCATTGTAGCCTCCTGTGCCTCACTGAGTTTGTTTTGGGGGTTTGAAGTTTATATGGAATAAAAGAATATTACAGTCATGAGCAATAAGGATGACTGAGAAAGATCAGATTGTGGCATACAGGACTTAATCCTGAAAAAAATGGAACTCCTTTTAGCGGTTAAGCATTCTGCACTAGAAAGAATCCAGCTTCTGCTTCTTTTTTTTAACCCTGCTTTTTACTCGTAACCTCTACCTTTACAGGAGGAATAATTAAACACAGGAGCATACACAAGGAAGGGCTAAGTGTGTGACTATATCTAAAAATCAGCAAGCTAGATAACTATCTGGTTATCTACTAGTTAAAGCACTCACTTTCATTTTCATAACATTTGACATGTTTGTATTTATAATATTATATATATTTAATATAAATTTCTCAACACATAATTTTTTTCAATCTAAAATAGTGAATACTGCAATGTAACATAGAATGATAGGATTGTTTAGGTTGGAAAAGACCTCATCAAGTCCAGCCATTAACCCAGTGCTGCCAAATCCATCTCTAAACAATGTCCCAAGGAGCCACATCTACACATCTTTTAAATGTCTCCAAGAACAGCAACTCAACCACTTCCCTTGGCACCTTGGGAATGCCTGATTTGCTTTAAAAGATGCCTCCTGGATAGTATTTTAAAATAAATTCTGAGGAAAAAAAGCTATACCCTAAAACTGAATGTGAGAATGCAGTGTCTGTCATAGTCTTGGACTTGACAGTATTTTTGAACTGTGATAAGATTTTACTATTTCATAATCTATCATGTTTCCAGTAAGTTGAACTACCCACTTCAAGCTCCACCTCAAGAATGATGGTCTGTGAGGCAACACAGCCAAATATGCTTCCTCCAGGTAAGAACCAGTAGGAAAATCTGAAAAAATTACTTAGCTAGTATAGTAGAGTATCTTGCTAAGTAACATTAAACATATTGGACATAATTAAGTCCATAGGACCTGGTAGAATGCCCACACAAGTTCAAAAGGAACTGGCTGATGTCATTGTGAGGCCAATTTCAATTATGTTAGAAAGATCATGGTGATCAAGGGAGCTTCCTGAGGATCAGAAGAAAGCAAAAGTCAGGTGTCTTCAAGAAGGAGGATTTGGAGAACTACAGAGCAGTCAGCCTCACCTCGGTCCCTGGGAAAATAGTGTTGCATACAATTCCAGAAGCCATTTCCAGACACATTAAGTATAAGGTGTTTTGGAATAAACAGAATGTATTTGCATAGGAGATATCAAGCTTCACAAACTTGATAGCACTCTATGATGAAGTGACTAGCTAAGTGGGTGACAGAAGAGCAACACCCTCAAGTTTGCAGAGGATGAAAAACTAGGAGGAATTTCTGATATGCCAGATGGTTGGGCTGCCATTCAGCGGGACCTCAACAGGCTAGAGAAATGGACCAACAGGAACAGGAAGTTCAACAAAGTGAAATGCAAAGTCCTGCATCTGGATTTTGTGCACTGGTACGTGCTAGGGGCTAACCAGCTGGAAAGCAGCTCTGCAAAAAAGGACTTGGGGGCTCTGGTTACCAACAAATTGAACATGAGCCAAAAATGTACCCCTCATGGCAAAGAACACCAATGGTATCCTATGCTGCATTAGGAATAGTGTTGCCAGCATGTTGAGAGAGGTGATCCTTTACCTCTACACAGCCCTGGTGGGAAACATCTGGTATGCTGGGTCAATTCCTGGTCATTCCAGTACAAGAAAGATACAGACTTACTGAGGCTCATCCAGCAACAGGCCAAGAAGGTGATTAAGGCACTGGAGCATCTTTTTGAGGAGAGGCTGAGAGAGACAAATGCTCAGTGGGGTCTCATCATTGTGTATGAGTAACTTAAGAGAGAGCAAAAACTTAATTAGGCCAATGGTATTTGGTAGAAGGACAAGAGGCAATGGACACAAATTAAAATATAGGAAATTTAATTTAAACATAAAAGCCCATCTTTTTACTGTGAAGACAGTCAAACACTGAAGCAAATTGTACAGAGAGGCTGTGAATTTTCCATCCTTAGAGATACTCAACTCCCAGCTGGAGATGGCCCTTAGGAACTGGCTCTAGATAACCAACCTTTGAGTAAATGAGTTGCACTGGACAAACTCCAGAGAGGCCTTTCAACCTGAGCCTGTTACTGTCACTTTGGCTGGAAATTACTGAATTTTTCCTTATTACAAATAAAGATTCATTACAGTGAAAATTCAATGGATACAAGATCAACTGAGAATGGGTAATGAATATCAGGTTTTTAACTGTCTTCAAGAGCAGCTAGCAATGCAGTTGTAATGCTACTACCATTATTATTGTTATTATTGTTGTTGTAGTTATTGTTTTTAATACCATCTTAATTACTGCTGAGATTCTATAACTTCAGTCTCACCAACTGCCTAGAACAAATGCTGCTTATTTTGGGATAAAAATAGCATTCCTTTGTGTGTATCTTCTACTTGATATAAAAAGACATGGCATTGAGTACTGAAACCCATGCATATAGGGATAACATGGTGGGTGTTTTCCCAAAGGGACCTTAGAGGGAAAGATCTTTCGCAGCACTGTGTTTTGAAGGCTCAGGTTACAAACCTGTTTGTGCTTGGCAAGTATCTTCAGCTGAAATTGCATTATTACCTTTCATGTGGCACGATGCCACTCCAGCAGATGGGCATCAACGTAGGTGTGCCAGAGAAACAGTACGTGCATTGAGTTGGAATATTAGGGCCCAGATACCTCTCCAGGTATGAGTGCCCATAAATATGGGCATCCTGGTTGAAGGGAGCATGTAATTGCAACTTCAGCCAAGTTTGGCATTACTTTTGATGTTCTCAAATACTTCTGATATTACTTAAGAATACAACTTGGTTTGTTTGTTTGTTTCTTGGTAAATAAGGGCTGTGATTAGCAAGGGTACATGGGTGAGAGAGAATATATTACAGCCATCCACTACTTCCAGTATTCCCTTGGGAAGCATACAGGGATGTACACAAGTACAGCCACAGCCGGGGTGAATTTTCTTATTTAATATAATAGCTCAACTGAGTGTGGAAGGCAGATTCATGACCTTTCATGCAACGGAAGTGTGCATATACTGCAATTTCTTCTGAATAAAATTGCTAATGTTTCAAGGTGCTAGAAGAGTCTTTACTTCTCCCTTGCAATTTTATTGACATTTTTCGCCTAGTTTTCATTTGTGCTATACTCTAAATTTTACACTAAATCATTTAAGTTTGCTCTGGAGAGGCTGCAACGCTGCTCCCAGGCACACTGCCATGATTGAATCCACAAGTGAACACTTTGTATGTTCTTAAAAACCTTATATCCTAGTACAGAATGTGAAACAGAGCTCTCAGCCAGTGCACTGCAGTTAAATGCATTTGCCTGGGGGTATGAAATCAAAATAGAATAGATATTTGTATTAGGATGCAACTATGGATAAAATCAGGAAATAGATACAGCTCTCTGCTTTGAAACATAACAGATACATTTTTTCCAGTAGTTTTGTGTGGTCATGGGTAGGGAATACGTACATGCAGAAAATTTAATGTTTCCTCAAGTGATATGCTCAGATTCCAGAAGCAACTAATGTACTGTATCTTGACAAAACTTACTGGATATTAGTTTGTATCACATAAGTATCCACTTCTATGGACTTTCCCAAGATTCTTAACTTTCTAGTTTTCAGAAAAGGTTTGAAGTAAATTCTTAGGATTGATCTTTGCTTGTGTTGAATTTCACAGAACAGGGAACTCAGCCTTAGTAGATATGTAACCTCATGCACAGCTTGCCAATATCCATGTAAATTTGGGATTATTATGATTTAGGTATAAAAACTTGTGCAAAGTTACATGAATATTGCAGTCAAAAAGTTGGTTTAAATGAGCTTCACATGACAAATCAATTTACTGTCTCATTTGACACATTAGTTGTCTTTTTACCACTAAGTGTTGCCTCAGAAAATAATAACAGCAAGAAAAGAGGTGTAGAGGTGCCCAATTCAGTTGCACGGTGTTGACTTTGAGTTTTATGATACCTGACGTGTGAGACAAAACTAAATTTTAGTAAGTCATGAGGTGTTCATAATGAGCAAGTAACTTGTTTCTGTGACACAGTAAACAGATGCTGTCAAAAACTGTAAGATTAATTAATTATGCCCTGCAAAGCTTCAAAATGCCATAGTGATTCACATTATTGGCCTCAGTTGCTATTCACTATACCATCTTTCGTATTTTCAGCCTAAGAACCATGCACACAACATTGACCAAAAAAAGCATAATTTTACTGTGAAGTCACTGTTAATGAACCAGCACTCCAGAACAGATATACAGATTGTGTGGCAAAGATCATAACCACATAACATCAGGTACAAGGTCCTGTGGTCATACATGATCTTTGTGTAAGCTTTATTTCTATCAATCTGCAAGAAAGTGCATGGAATGTAATTTTATTGAGTTCAAGATCTCACTGTAGTAAACCACAGGCCATCCACAGAAACTAGAGCCAATAGTAAACTACCTCTGGAGATCAGCTGCAGAAAATCCCTTGAGAAACTTAGAGTGGTTGTGCTGCATGGGAGCAGCTGAAGGCTATGAACTTTCTGATGATGACAGGGGTGTAACAGAAGGTGAAACTTTGCCCACTTAGCTGACCACCACATAGAGAAGAAGATCAACTCCTAGAAAGAAGGACATTTCTCTTCATTAAAATTTAAAATGGTTCCTCAATTGCTTTTGTACTTCTACAGAATGAAATTAGGACCTTGTTGGGAAAATCATGATTAGGACAGAAAATTATTTTCTAACTCTAGGTAATTGTAATGCTATAATAGCTCAATAAAAGTGTAGTTCAAAGTGACACACTTCCATATTTTGCTAAAAAAAGTTTTATCAGAAGCGCAGTCTGCTCTGTGACTTGTTAAGTGTTTCTTACATCAATAACAAGAAGTGGAACTAAGCAGAAAACTGGCGACAAGTGAGTTAGTTGCACTAGAACACCCTTTAAAGTTCCCCCATGAGCACTGGTACCTCGTGACAATCACAACAGCACATGGGCCAGCAAATGCATTCCAGGTTTCACCGATATCTCCATTATTCTTTTTCATCAGCTAAGTCACAAAAAGATCATAAGGCAATTGAGATGTGAAGGGACATCAGGAGGACTGCAGTCCAACCCTCTGCTCAAAGCAGGATCAGCCTTAAGATCAGACCAGGTTGCCCAGCATGTTTGACAAATTTGAAAAGTCTTAACTCAGTTCTTAGGCAAACTACTGGCATAAAGGATTGAGAAGTTGTCCAATTTCTTAGTTGCCATTTTTGTGGCACATTTTTATTTCCATTTGTCTTTGGTTTAAAGCCTCTGGTCATATTAAGTAGCTCTACATACACATGAAAGGCCTGCAGAAAAACTTCAAGTATAAACTCAGGAAGCACCAAATGACATTTAAAAACCTGTTACTGGCTTTGTTCTGTTAAATACATGGTGGAAAAACACAGATTCAATATCACCATTTCCCTGAAACTAATGCCTCGTCAAATCATAATTTCATCATTTGAACTTGAAATGACATTATGAGAAGTACAGACTGTTATAACCAATCATACACAACATAGAGGGACAGGAAAGCTGCTTTAAGAAGACTTGAATAGGTTCAGGGAATTCAGCATTAATTTTACTAAGATGAGGAAAGGAGGAAGGCTGTGAGGAAACCTTCTGAAAACAACACAAAATATTTTCTTACGGCTGATGAAAAGAAGAAAGCAAAAGCAGTATCATTGTGGATTTACATAAAGCACATAGCCATAAAGATAGCTAAGAGAAAAAATCACAAAGAAAGATGTTAGAGGGAAAGTCCAAACTGCGAAAGGCATTCAGAATGGAAAGCATGATAATGAGGAGCAGCTAAGCCATATTCAGAACTTGTTAAAACACTGACCAACGCTAAGTATAGGGGAGGGCTGGACCTATGAACCCTCTCATTGCAGGAGTCCATGAGCCCTGTGCTGGAGCTCCATGTGTGAATGGGACAGGCATTCATTGCTGGAGAATGCCTAGAATCCGTCCAAGGAGAAGTTGTATGTAAAAGGTAGACCATGGCTCCATGTTAATGTCTGAAAAATCCCAATGGCAGTACAGTTTGTGATAAATAACAACTTCATATATCCTACTTGCCTCCACTCCCTTGAAAGCTGAATTGGTTTATGATTGTTGTGAGGAATTTGAAATCAGATTGCTCACAGGTAATCTCAAAACTGTGCATTCTTACAGAAGCAAACAGTATCAGAGGGCAAGTGCAGTTTGCCTGAATCCCGACTGCTCTGCCATGACAGCATTCCAGAGTACCAGTTATTTTTTTTAAATTAGCAAGGTACCAACACATGTTTAGTAAAAGCTGATGAGGTACATGGCTTCTGCTGGATATAAATTCTCTCTATCAGTGCAGATAAACAATGAGCTGAGAAACAAAAACAGCTGTATGTGATGATTTCCTTGATAGATGCAAACTAATAAACTGATTTTTTTTCCCAGAAAATTCACTAAAAAAACAGGGCACTCCAACAACTTAGAGGTTTTACATTTCTGTCAGCCTGACAAGTCATGTTACCATCTAGGGTATGCAGCAACCCAGCTATGGATCAAAAGGAAATTAGAATCCAGATTATTTTTGATTAACCATTATCCTTTGAGACATTCAAATCTGATACTTTGTTGAGATATTTGTAGTTACCAGCAAGAGAGAATACCTCTTGAGTGGCTCCATTCCTTCTCTTCTGTGAAAACTCACAAGATAATGATGAGTCATTGCTCCCTTGAACAGAGAAGATACCACAGGGACCCACGTTACTCCGCTTGCTCAGCACATGAGGAAAAACTCTAGATGTTTGGAGATGAGACATGGTTTGCAATATATTCACCTGAGAAATCACATCTCTTCTTGTGTCAAGCTGCCAGCTTTGGATCAGAGGCTGTGTTGGAGCTCGTTGAATATGAAAGAATGGCTTAGCCAGCAGGTTTTTGTCTGTAAGAGGAATTTGGCTTGGGAATTAAGTCTGCCAGGTCCATCAAATCCCCTTTGCCTTTGAGAAGAGAAACAGTTTCTGAAATGAAGAGGCTTCATTGTTTGCTCTGGAGGGGTTTCTTACGTCTTATCAGGAATTTATTTTCTACTCTCTGAAGAATCTTTATATATATACTTGGAGAAATTACATCAGGGAACTGAGATCTTCAGGTGAGCATAAAGCCGTATTGTATGAACTTTTTTAAAAAGTCAACAGTTTTATTTCAAAAATAAAAGGGCTCATTTTGTTGTACAATATGAGATATTGGCCTGATTTTAATAATGTGAATTGTGCAGATGTTGGTGACCAAATATAATGATAATTCAGTTTTGTTTCTGGGATCACTGGCACACGTAGTAACTTGGCTCTCTGAACTGACAATGGACACAACTTTTTTAAAAGATAGTTTTGGAGTCCTCAGATAAACAGAAAATGGTTCTAGACTGATAGCACCAGGATTAACAGCAACTTACTGTGCAGACTGAAAAAATTACCAATTCCTCCTCAAGGAAGGAAAGGGAAGTAGGACTATTTCGTGGGGTTTTTCTCTGATTTTTGTAAAAAGGTATTTGTAGGTTGCTACAAATGATGTGGTTTCTTTCGAGCTTAATGCATTCTTTTTTCCTTCACACACATTCTTTTTTCCTTCAGAGCCCCTTTCAGAAGAGTTGTTCTCTCTCTGCTCCTAGGGCAACACTAGAGTCCTTCACAAGACCCAGTGTTTGCAGTCAGAAAGGTGTATCTCATCTCCACAATCAAGCGTGTATATTAGATAACTTGAAATCTTACAGCCAGTCCCTGAAAAAAACCTCCCTTCTACTGCACACTCCAAACCTCCAACAAGGCCTGGGGAGACAGATGGTCATGTTGTACACCAGGTTACCGCACTGCTCCGCTGTACTGCTTCTCGAGGTTCACTTCAGGGGCAGTTTTGCTTTTTCAATAACTAGGCTATGGCACAGGCCCCAGCAAAGCAGGAAATACAGTCAAGTTATTGCTTATTTTTCTAGATACTACTTACTTTCATACAAGATTTGTGAGGGAAGCAAAATTATTTTGTGTTGAAAATTAACTCCAAAACACTCAAATGCCAAAATAGTATTTCTTTGCTTGTGCTTATTTTCATGTTCCAGTTTCCCTTTGCATTGCAGTTGAAGCAATGACATTAAACTCCTGCTCCACGGACTAGTTCTTAAAATAGGACTATCCTAAAATACAAAAAAAGAGAAGTTTTTCTTTCCCTTGAGTGAACAGGAGAGGGATATTCTGGTGATACACCCTCTCTCTATGCTGAAGTATAAACCTTTACATTCTGCATGGAATCTAATGAGAAGTTCCAATCTTTACCTTAGTGTTAGCAGGAAACTGAATTATTATCTTTAAAATAACCATTCCTTTAAAAGAATGAAGATTAAAAGTTACAATGTTTTTCTGCATGAGAAGATAATAGAAGTCTTTGAAATTAGAATAGCAATATATAGAAGTAAAAAATTAAGCAAGACAGTTTAATTCTTGCAAAGTTTCTACTTCTCTACAGCAATGTGCAAAATAACAACAAACAAACAAGCAAACTGACCAGCAGTAAGAGCCATCCTTAAGGTCACAGACCTAACCAAAATCATGACCAATTTATGTCTTCAAAGAAAATGCCTCATCTAGTACACTAAGCTACCAGTATATAACACCAGGGGATTTTACTGCATTAAGCTCGAAAGAAATGAAATTCCTATATTCTCCTGTTATGGACCCAGCCTCTGTTGGGTCTACATAATTTGAGTTTCATTGCCCAATTTGCATTCACTGACACTTCAAAATTCTATAATGGAAGACTGGTCTGACAGTATTTGGGCCACTTTTTCCTCATCTTTGGTTACATTAATTCCTAATTCTGTGATTTGCACCCTTAATTTAGAGTGTTTCAGTCTGTTACCTGTTACCTATCTGAGAAAAGCAGCTTAAATGAAAGAGGAAAGGTAATTAATTAACATAAAGACATATAAATCTTCAGAGACATCTATTTACAAAAAAAGCTATAGTTTTTGTGAACCTATTAAAGCAGGAGATTCTGCATCAGACAGCAACAGTTGTCATAGAACTTACTATTTTCTAAAATATATCATGCTAATCTCACCAGTTACAAGTACATCACTAGGTACTGCTTTAGATGTGAGTAACTAGCCAGACACAAGGTCATGTAAGTTATTTCAATTAGAAGAGGAATCTGGTAAGGGAAGCACATATCTCTGACGTTAAGATGTTTATATATGAGGGAGCAGAAAATCTTGCCCCTTGTTAGAAGTGAAGTAGCACACAGTTAGAATGAAGAGAGAGCACCCAGAGAGGCAATGTTACACACACTACACAAAGCAAATGTGTGCCCTGACTTATCTCACAGTAACTTTTTCATGTACCCATGGCCTCAGTGGCACCTTGAAACCAATGGTATCCTGCACATGTTAAAGTCAGGTACTTGAATTATATGCTGTAGTAACAAGAATAAAAAGCTCATTTAGACTGCAGTGCCATGACTTATTATAAGAGTGCAGTAAACAAAAGCTTTCACATTTTTGCTGTGTAACAACAGACTTACAGTTTGAAAATTAAAATTTGAGAGTTTTTCTTTCCACCCTTAAAAATATTAAAAGGGAAAGACTAAACTGGAATTTTTAATGTGAACCCTTTGTATTCTACTTTCCTGCCACTCCTTGGGACTTTTATGTTTCTCAAAAAAAGCCTCAGAGAAATCAAGAAAATTGTATTCTCATGAACTGTTTTGAATATGATTTTTCCTTCAGAGATTTCTATGAGCTTAAAACACAAATTTCTGGCAATATTTATAAAAACACATTAAAAATTACATTTTAGGAATGAACAAGGTTTTGTCTTTTAAGTGTTCCACTTCAGAGAATGTTTGCATGGGATCAGGCCTTCTCTGTCATGCATGATGCCACCAGCCACGCTGCTTTGCTGACATGTTATGCATTCCAGCCTGTTCCCAATACAGAAGACAAACTAGGAGTCTCATGCCTCAGTACAGAACTCTGGACTTCCTAACTGACAGTAGGTAGTTGAGGCAGGGAGGAAATAATAAAAAAAAAAAAAAGTCTTTTGTCAGCTTCTGTTAAAAAAAAATAATTTATATAGCAGCATTTTAAAGGAAAATTTGGCACCACTACCCACAGATCCCTCTTTACAGAAACTTCAGTATTGATCAAAAACCTCACACTAGTAAAAAAAATTGCAACTCACTTATCCTGTATTGTAATTGCAGAAAAAAATCTGACAGTGGAAACCCCAACAACCTATCAGCAGCCCGGAATGTCTGATGGGCTATTAAGTTTGACTGACTCTGGTACGTTGCTGCTATGAATATAGTTGCTATGGAAGGAATGTTTAGTGCTGTCTGTCTCCTAAAGGGGTCATGATTTCGAAACATGTCAAATAGCACTGGTGGCTTAATGTCTGCAAACAGTACTACATTTAACATTTTCTATACACAGTGAACGTCGTTGTTCTTAATTATTATTCAGAAACTACATAAATATATTTTATGAAAAAATAGAGAATCTGCTTAAGTATTCATTAAAATAAACAATACATAACAGATTTATTTTACAATGTAATAGCTAATAAGAAAGTAATGAAATACACAGAGCTTTAACAAATGGAATTTCAGTACATGAAAGACATATTTTGAATTAGGCCAACTCTATTGTTCTCCAAAGCAATGACAATATTTTCACTTACATCCACCAGAACAACGTAACACTGCACTGATTTCTTTTCCTCCCTCAAACAAAGAAAAGCCTCCAGAGCAGACGCTTTCCATCTCAGTTGTCATCAAGTTTCTTAATGCAGTATTTGGCTCTAAGAAAGATCAAACATAAGCAGTGGTTTAAAAACTGAGCCAGTTGTGGGCTAAAAGTTTGTGAAAGCATGATCTGGTAGAGGACAACTAAAGATAAGACTAAAAGTATTCTGTCCCCATTATGATCTTCTCTACCAACTATTTATATGCTTCAATCCCTTAATTAGCATCTTGCTAGTTCTCAAATTACAGGCTCCAAGAGAGGACTAGTATGGGATGGATGTTCCCCAAGGTTCAGGGATACCTTAATCCTATGCAAAAATGTAGCACGACAGAGAGGACAGAGGTGGTGTAAAACACCACTGGAAAGAGGATTGATGACTACATTATGCTGCTTTATGCTGGCTGGACATAGCTGTTTAGAATACGGTCTCCAAGCCAGTGCTAGAAGGTCAGATTGCCTGCTTGCAAAGAGCATTTCAATTTACGAAATTCTTTGCTATCTGAATGACAAAAATTGAGTGCTACTCCCCATTTTTTTGAATGACATGGAATGGCTCATCCAGGACACAGTAATATCTGGCTGGCAACATGCAAAATTCAACTGAACTGAGTATTATAAAATATCCTTCATGCTTTATACCAGTTATTCCCCAAAATTATGGCTGCTATTTTTGCTTGCACACTTCTGTTAGTTACAAAAAGGAGTTTTGCTACACAGAGAGCCAGTCAAGAGGTTTTTATGCTTCCTAAAGAACAAACAAGACCAGGTCTTTTAGAACTATGAGTTTAATACCAAGGCGGACAAAGAATCAACTTTTTGCAAAGAATAAAGTTGTAATTTTACAATTAGTACTTGAAAATAAGCCAAAAAGGTCACATTCCTACTGTAGTGATTTCTCAGGCTGGAATATAAAGCATCATACACGAACAATATGATCAGCATAGCCCTGGCAAGTGTTTCTGGTTCTCTTAAAATTCATCCCTTTGTGTCTTAATCTGCAGTAAAAAGGGCAGTCTGTCCTGCTGGCACACATACTTTCCATGATTTTTAAAAAGAACTTTTTCACAGCTGACTTGATGTTTGTATTCCACATGCCAGCAATGTCTTCACTAAGCGTGTGAGTAGAGTAACAATACATACACAATGCAGTGTGTCACTTAGTAATATATCATGGTGTAAAAGAAGATTAATGACATCATCCAGGTAAGGGACAGGATTTGCCTAATATGAGAAATGCAATCATTTAAAAACACAGAAAGAAGAAGAGTGATGATGGAATCTGGGCAGGAGGCATGTAAAGGACAAGAAGCCCATTACAGATGTCCCTATTTAGGAATATGTGGCACTGATTTGGACTCCTAACTCTAAGGGAGAAAAACAGTTGCAGAAAACTGGTGACTTGGCACACACATGCTGCAGAAGATGACTGATGTCTTTCTATTCTTCATCAAACAAAATTCAGGAGTTTCTTGTGTTTTACTGACCACATCATAAACAAATTAGAAGTAATAATGTAGTAACTGACAGTTTGCTCCACAGTAAGGCTATGCTTACAATTGTTAGTTTATTTTTATTACCATATAGCCTAGCAGTGTTTGTTGCAGAACAGGATTTCATTGTGATAAGGGTTGCACAAGCCCAGAGCAAAAACATGACTCCTGATTGAATGTCCTTCAGTCTAAGGACTAAACAAAAGGCAGTGGAAGGGTACGGACTTATGGAGAATTATGACATGACAATGTTCATCAGCAGCATCACTGACATCAGTTCATTTAGTGACCCAAAGGTCTACCTTTTGCAGGCTCCTTTGCAAAGGAAAATTTTAAAGCAGACTTTTGAAGTCTTAAAGACAGCTTTTCAAATGTGCACGGGATTTCCTTTCTATAGCATGCGACAGGGTAATAGTATATTAAAAAAAATATGTCAAGTAAAACCTGCAAGCTGAGAGTATTGGGAGATTTTTACATAACACAGAACCAAAGAGGCAAACATCCAAGCAGAGGAAAGTATCCAAGTAGCAGGGAAATGAAGTAGTTTAGATTAGCAAAGGAAAAAGAAAGAAGCAAAGAATGGGCTGGATATGGATGGAATCAGGAGAACAGGTTAGATCAGCACTCCCATTATTTCCACTGTTACTCTCCGTGTTTATTGTTAAATAAATTGTGATTCATGTTTCTCAACCACGATCAAACTAAAGTAAACTTCCTATGCTTAAACTCAAAATTTATTGTACAGTGCCACTGAATCCATCAGAATATATGAAAAAATGAACTATACCTGGCCAAACAGAGCAACTCAATGAGTGCCACATAAATTTAGCAAATGGAACACCATAATATTGACCAGCTTGGAACATTCTTTCAAATATCAATGTACACTTGCAAATAAAACCCCTCCGAAACTGAAGTAAATAGTAATTTCTAGCTTAAAAGCTGCTGGGTTAAATATTTCATTAAAAATGGGGGGCAGGGGAATAAATTAAACTAATGATAGAACTTGAAATAGATTTCCTAGCATCCTAAAAAGAGATCCATCCCCTTCACTGTACCATTGTAGCCTGTTTCAGGAGGGCCATTTGCTTATGCTTACTATTTATAAGATGACACCAGCTGAAATGTAAAATCATGATCAAAGTACAATAAAGTTCATTGAAATCACAGTTTGTATACAGATAGTCAGTCTTCAGCTGAAGAATTTTCTCTTTCTCTCTCTCATACACATACATTTTGCCTTCAACTGCACCTAGAGTAAGTACATTTTCCAGGGCTGTTTGACTCACAACTTAGCCAGACTACACTAACTGATAGCACTTATTTTCTTGGAAAGCATGTTTTCTGGGCACTGATGAGCACAATTTTTCTGAGTGCATGGCCCAGCATTGGGGGGAAAAATAATCAAAATTTGCCACTTATTAAACTAAACTTCCTTGATGCTTTGTGCAGACAAAAATACTCTCCCCTTAACCCCCAAGTCCATTAACTTTAGGAGAGTAGTTCTGCAGTTGCTGGTCTCCTATGATGCCCTTTCCACAGCAACATGATAAGCTCTCAATACACAGTGAGTTGTTCTTTGGAGCTTAATGTAGGATACATGGTAGCTTCTTACCTTCTTAACCCTCTGGAATTCCCAGGATTTGTATACTGTGTGTTTTCCTTATCTGTTTTTCTAAGAGTTCCACCTAGAATTTAAGAATTTTTAAATTTATTATCTTTCCCAGGCTTAGTCAATAGATAAGAATTGCACTTTAACTTTCCGTCACAATTTTTTTTTATTGTCAAGATAGTTCAAGTTACTTGTTGCTCCAGGCTGTCTGTTAATTTGTTCATTCTTTCAGTGTTGGCATGCTTTACATATCCATGGGCATAAAGCATAGAGTGTTCCTGGTAACAGGAAGCATTTTAATTTAATCCATAGAGTCTGAATTAAGGCAGGCAGCAGAGCCATGGCTTTACAGAAAACACAGACACACTGCCTGCATGGCCTGACAACTTTAAAGACAACTTTCAAGTTCTTGTCCTAGTCTGTTGTAGTATTAATGCAAACACAAATACCGATTTTTGGGAGATGCTCTTTTCATTCTTACCTAACTAGGAACAGAAAGTGGATACTCCTAAAAGGTTTATAAAGAAGTACTGCTAAGGTTTTCACTAACAACAAACTAGAAATATCAGGTTCAATACTGAGGTGAAGCAGTCATTTCACATCATTTTTTCTTGAATGATTCCTCTTTAGAGTTGGGCTGCCTATCTTTGCAAACCTCTCAACTCCTTCATTTACCTTTATCCTTTAAACTCTTTCCTTCTGCTGAATATTTCTGTGAAATCTTGCCAATGCTTTTGGGTCCTATATACCAATGATCTGGATTGCACCATTATTTATTTTACTATTTCTTCATAAGTATAAACATTAAAAGCATACTAGCATATGAGAGACTAGTTAGGCACCATATCACAGTGTCACATTCCCCTTTCTGGTCAAGATCCAGAATACATGATTGTATTCTGCTATTTGACATCAATTTGTCTGAAAGCACTTGCCTGCAGTTTCAACACTTCTCAAATTAGGACATATCTATCCATAATATAACCAGTTCATTCAAGGAAAGCCACATTAAAATGCTCCTTAGATTAATCTGTACAGACTGTTTTCCATATGTTCCTTAAATATAACAGTAGGATTGAATTCAAAATGTCAACACATTTCATATTAATGAAGTTTAAAAAAAGCTTATTCTAGTATATTTGAATTTGGTTGAACTGAAACTGATTGAGAAATTAGAAAAGTGTTGGTGAAAAAATGACCTCCAGGGAGGGTACTTCTGGGGAAAATCTGCTGATCAGAGTGCTTGCAGCACTGCCCAGCAGTGAAGGACTCTCAGCACTGAGGATGAATGAATGAATGATTGAATGAAACCTTCCTCTGCCCCATCAACAACACTAGTTTGTATTGGGCACTTCTCCTCTACATTTCCTTTCCTCCCTCTTCCCTTGGCAAAAAACACACAGGCAGAGCAGCTGTGGTAATTTTTTAGCTCCTTCCTAGAGCTACTACTACAGGAGCCTTCACTTCGCTGTGGAAGCCAGGACAGGCCTGGGTGTAATTCTGGTTCTTTGCTGATATCTTATTATTCTTGCAAATATGTCTCCCAGTTTACTTGGAAATTTACATAACTGTGAAGAGGATTGTTGTCTTGCATATATGAGTAGGGAATAGGATAGCCTTGGGTAAATCTGGCAAAGAAATACATTAATACTTGTAAAAAAGCATTATAGTTGTAATAGATCTGATTATATGATAGAGTTGTTCTCTGCTAACAAGCAAGTAGGCACGGTGTAAAACAGCTACAAGGCAATAAAGTGCCAGACCCCCACATAAGAGTCCGGCTGTGCTCCATTTACACATCAAGACTCTGTCCTGATAAACATGGCTGTGTGTAGCAGAAATACACTGGCCCACCCTTAGTTAGTGCCAGATGACTTAAAAGAGTATCTGCCCCACAGACAGTTCTTTTTTCAGAACAAGAACCTTTAGAGCACAGGAATAATTAGTGTCTACTGTCCAAAAGGTCTGGCCCATGACTACAGCTGGGCTTCCCTGGCTTCATGTGGGCAAACAAGGAACTGGGTCAGAAGAGAGGGGCAGAGCCTTCTTTAGATTAACTGTTAAAGCAAGGAGGTCCAGCTTTTCCCCTGCAAGCAACTGGGACCACCTCTGACTAATCACTGACTCTGGATTGCTCACAACTCCAGAAAAGATCACACAAAAGTATTAGAAAAAGGGAAACAGGACAAGACACAAAACACAGGTTCATGAGGCTATACAATACCTGGCAATTTTGAGGACACCAACATAGCTGTGCCCTTGTGCATAGTACTGAGTGTGGACACCTGCATCAGCTCAAAGTGACAGAAATCAGTGAGAGTGGTAACTGTGAAATTACCTCTATGATACTTTCCAATACTCCGTGTATGAGCTTTTAACATAGATGTGATGCCACAGCCCCCACCTTGTCCTTTTAGTGTCTTGTCCCTAATGAGTTCTTATTATAGCTCAGTGCACAGAAGCATCCTGCCCAGACATTGTATTGCTAAATTCTCTGGGCTTTCAGATAACCTGTGATGAAAGATAATTCAAGAAAGGAGAGTTATTTTAATGTTTGGAATCCCATATATTTAACAGCATTTCACTACATGTTATCACTCATCTAACACTGAGTTCTGTGTGAACTCAACAAAAGAGGAAAATAGGCAGAAGAGAAAAAAGGAAGAAGCAGGGTTTCTACTGCTCGTGCACATGGTAGCAGGGGGCTTCAGTCAGGCTGAAAAGACAATGGCCTAAAGGAGAAGACGTGGCTGACTACCAAAGACTGTTGTATACATGACACAGGCTTTGTACTCTTATTTCAGATGACAAGTAGACTGGATGCTCAAATGGCCTAGCAGTCCAGGAGAGGCAAAAAAGAGTGCATATTAGAAGATCAAACATTTGACAGCCACTCATATTGCTGGGTCACACAGCCCAGCACACACAACCTAGTTGATGACTGGTGTCTACAGATATAGCTGGTTTTAGTCTCCTCAGAACACACTTGAGTAAATACAAACAAATGAAAGGGATATTTGATTCAAGTACCTAAGGTAACAAGGTACTTGCTTGCTCCACACAAAAGCAGAACAGATTTGATATGTGGGGAATGAATCGTGACAGCTCTGACACTCAGATAGTGCCCCTCCAAGTGACGTCACCCGCTTGGCTGGTCCCCACTCTCCACAGTGTATATTAGTTTTCCTCCTTGTCTCAAGCTGTCACTTTAGGTTCATTTCACTGCAGTTGCCAAGCTATTGTAATGGGGAAAAGGAAAGAGAAACTATCAGAGTGAAGCTGCATGACAGTCTAAGTCTGGTAATCAAAGTAAATTAAAGGAAATTTTATTTTCAAATCACATCATCCACTTTCCTTTTAAGAAAGCATCCAACAAAACAAAATAAAACAAAAAACACACACCCCCCACATAAAAAAAAAGAAACCAAAAAAAAAACCCCAAACCCAAAACAAAATACCCCATGAGAAAAACAAAAATCCCCTTGTAACTTCCAAGCCATTTGAAGTAAGAGTTAGCATTTTAAGCCATGGGTTAATACTTATTACTACTGAAAATCCATTCAGTCTGGCAAGATCTACTCTGATTTGGGGCGGGGGTGTGGGGTGGTGTTAATATAAAGGGGACAAATACTGTCCATGGGAGTGTGGAGACCTCTGTGAGCTGCAGTCCCGTTTGCTTGCCTTCTTGCCTTTACTAAAGGCCCAGAGGTGTCACTGTGTCTACCCTAGGTCAAGATTGATCCATGGAGTCTGCTGTGTCCACTAACACAAAACCTGGGCTGGCTTTAGCAGTAGTTAGAGCAGTATGATCTGTAACAGTACAAATCACCCCAGCTAGCTCTGCAATGCAAGAAGATCGTCAGCTTTCAAAAGGAGACAAGAGTACAACAATGCTGTGGCCGTGTGACAGACTCTCCCAGAGCATGACCCAGGGGCAGCACCAGAGCATTTGAATTGAGCCACACGTAAGAATTTCTTAACCTTCAAGGTACAGGTGCTTCATGGGTTTCAACCAAACACTATAAAGTATACACAGGGCAGGGAAAGCAGCCAATGAGAAGACACCAAAAATGTTGACCTTCAGCAGTTTATACAAAAGGAAGAGCAGACTGTCATCAGCAAGAGACATAAATATGAAGACTTACACAAACCTTGGGCAACAGCATCAGCAGCAGTGCCCAATCAAGCTAGAAGGCGCATTTTATCACTCCTAATTTGTACACACACTACCAACTCCTTCCATCACCTTTTTTTCCGCTACCTTTTTTTAATTATCACCTTTAGGACTGGATACAATTCTCTTGTATTTTTTTCAGCAAATTTTATCTCCTGATGGGATATCTCCTGATATCTCAGCAGTAAGCGGCTATTCAACTGATAGTCCTGAACTAAGTCTGTTCCCAGCATCCTGCTCTGCGTGTATTCATCTGCACATTCCACACTGTTAGAGTGTACACTTCCATGGAATAGGTGCAGCTCTCCTGCTGAACCTGAGGCCTCAAGTAATCAAAGAGATAATAAGTATGCCCAGATTACCACTGGTTTATGTGTGACATATGAAAATACACCTGAAACAGAGTATAAAGCAAACACATGCCTGTTGCATCAACAACTAGCAAGTTGGCCACTTTTGAAGGAAATGGTTGACAAACTGGAAAAACATACTTGTATCCTCCTATGAATATTAAAAGTGGCTTTCTCCTGTTCAGTTTTCTGTTGCTGCTTAACCTGAATGGTCTGAGTTCAATCAAAGGAAGCTGCAAAGGATTTGTTAAAAAACTGGGAAGGAAAGATTAAAGAATGGCCCCGATAAGGAACATCCCTCAAAACACTGGCACAGGATTTATAGCTAGAAAGAGGGACTCCCTGTGTTAAAGCCTGAGAAGAGGAAGATCAGAAAACACTTATCTGTTAAAAGATCCTGTCCCATAGACAGAAAAGCATTTTGGGGTGAAGTAGAAAAGACAGTCCAGAGTGAGAAAAAACTGTCAGCCTGAAAAATTCAGAAGCAGTCAGAACAGCCTGTAAAGAAAAGCAAGTTGTTCCTCCTGGCTCAGATGTGAAAAACAAAGTGGTGCTGGCTGAACTGTGGATAGACAGGAAAACTTTGGTATGTGAAAGTGGGTGTAGACCCCCTGCTTTTTACTTTGGTATGCTGAAAAGTTGCTTGGGGGTCCTTTTAATGAGAGCTACTGTTCCAGGCTTCAAAAGATAAAGGAGGGCCCATGCCTGGACGTGTAAAAGTAGTTACTGGTTGGTACTCATAGGATTACAGCACAGGGCCTGACCTGAGAGCTGGTGGATTAAGGGATTCCACTCCCAGAGAAGTAATGACCTGGGATGGACCAAAGGGGAGAGAGGAGAGAGAGATTCTGGTTTTGGTAGGTCTCAAGATACACAGTAGCATCTGCTCAAGAATACAGAAAGTCATGGATTGAAACATTCAAAACCATGTTTCTGGAAAAAAAAAATACTACTGTTCTCATTTGTTTGTAAGGAAAAAAAGAGGAATAATTATTTTCAAGACATTCTGAGCACTGAGGATGGATGGATGGATGGATGGATGGATGGATGGATGGATGGATGGATGGATGGATGGATGGATGTACTGTCTGTATCCCATTCACTGATACTGACTTTGATTTGTGTAGAAGTCTCTCCATAGTCGCAAATAACTATTATATTGGAGAGGATAAAATAACATGATAAGGAAATATTGAAAGTATAATTACATGAATAAATCTAAAAATCTCTTTTCCTATAATGCAGCTAGTAGACTGCTCAATTAGAAGTTGTGTCAGATTGCTTACCATTGATTGCAAATGGCTTGCCAATTTTACTGACACAAAATGCTAAAGCAAGTGCCATTCACCAGTGGTGCAATAGGCAAACTGGCCTCATGGCAGCCACATGAACATGCTCTTGCACTTACACAGAGCCAAAATCTGGTCAAATCTGAGGAAGCAAAGCATGCAAAAATTCTGAGATGCTTGTTCGACTTAATCATTGTGCTTCATTTTATTGATGGTACATGCACAGGTGCTTGTGGCCAAAGCCTCGCTTCAGCAAAGGTAAGCCCAATGCAAAAAGATCTCAACGTGAGTATAAATTGAAGAAGTCTGCTAATAGTTGACTGAATGATTAAAGGATGTCTATTGAGACACTACATGAAGCACAGGAATCTGGACACAGACAGATTCATTCTCACATATCAAGAAAAATACAAAGGAAAACTCAGTAAATGAATTAAGAAACCTATCATGCTGTACTAGCAGATTTACAGACAATTTATGGTCAGAGAGTAGTTTACAGCTGAACCAAAGGTTTTATGGCAAATCAATACAAAATAGTTTTATAGGCCGGTTGAAAAATCCTTCCCATTTACAAACAAAAGTTAAACAAGTCATTTCACAAATACGTGATAACCAGGAAGTAGTTTAGACACACTTCAATAACCTGATCAACCCTGCACTGACAATGCAATGAACAGCTTTACCATTTGTGACGAGCCCTTGAATGAGCTTGAGTTCTGACATAGACTTGCCTGGGCTCATTATTGAAGGCAGCACCCCAGAAAGCCCCAGAAATGTGTCAAGAGCCCTGCAAGGTGCAGGTTCCCCAGCCTAGAACATGAGACAGCCAGGAGCCAGCCATCCTGGCTAAAAGAAAGGAAAAAACAAGCTCCTTCCCACAGAGGAGCACCCTCCTGAGTATTCCATAGCATTGTGACATGCAGCCTCTCCTCCAGACTCAGACTCGGGCCAGAAAGTTTTCAGCAAAGTTACAGAGTTTGAGCAGGACAAGTCTCCTTTTTGTCAGACTCTGAGGACTGCCTGGCTGTTCTCTCCCTGTCTTTCTCAGTCTCAGCCCTGCTGGCTGGGTTTTCCTCCCCAACCATCCCCTCATTACAGAAGTTTTCCCAGAAAGTGCCAGCTGCCCTCCAGGGAGGCACATCCTGTCCCCCTCCAGGAAATCCCGTGCCCCCTGCAGTAGCCAGGACAAGACAGAGGTGATGGCTTCCCCACTGCCTGCAGCATAGCCATCGTATTACAGAAGGGTCAAAATGTAATGACATACAGCAGACAAAAAGAATGTCAGCCACTTCATATTTCCAAAAAAATGTCATCTCTAAGAGTTATAAGAATAATGATTATTGCCCTGAAGCCAAGAAAGGAGAAATTTAAGACCAAATCGGAATCAGAAGTGATTATATTAAAATTGGTAGAGATATTCCTGACCAGAAGAGTAACCTGCTTTCCTGGCATAGGAACAAGAAGGATTTCAGAAAAACTTAATTTAAGAAAAGAAGATTCTCGTGTTGTTTTAAAAACATGCCTTTGCTTAACTCACATCTACTGTATACAATGGTCCCTCCCTTCTTCTTTATATTATTTGCACTCTTATCTACATGGCTACATATTAACTCTTTACTCTGTAGCTTATTCTGTATATTAAGCTTTTCAATTATAATCAGGCATTGCACCCACTTTGAAGGCAAATATCCTAATTTTTTTATATTAACATATTTATCCAGATTTATTTGGGAAAGTATCCTGAAACAGTATACTTGGGATTTTAAAGGGTAAATAGCGTGATGGTCAGAATACTTTTTCTGAAACGTAACTGGTTGAAGTATTTATTGCAATATATACTTAGGAAAGGTAAATCTCATGGGAAGGAGAGAATTTGCTGTGCAGAGAATATCCATATTTTGGGAATTGTGTAAAATCCCATGGAAGGCAGAATGCAAATTAGAGCCCATCTGCATGTCTAGCTGTCACACACGCATTACTGTACAAAGGTTTTTCATTATTTGTTTTACATATCTAGAGCCAAACACACCAATCCAGTTGCAGACACAGGCACAAATCCACTGAAGTAAATGATTGTGGATCTCCTTACAACAGCAGTGAATTTGGCCCTTACATACACAGTTTTATTTCTCCTCTAAGCTAAAAATACCTTTATATTTCAAGACTACCCTTTATTTGAGTTTACATCCCTTAGGACCAACACACAGCACAGCAGTGAACAGGCTGGAGGGGCTTTAGTGAACAGAGAACTCACAAAATGTGATCACAATGTGCTTTACAGCATGAGTAAATCCCAGGGGATCCCCCACACACACTTCCTAAATACTGAGAAAGTTAAAGCTGTCCGTCTAATCTATGGAAATCTGAGTTTTGAGCACTGATAAATTTGGACTGCCAAGAATAAACTCACTTTAAAATGCCAGTGATTTTTCTCAGAGAAAAAAAATTGTGATAATATCCTTTTCTAAATTTCATACACAATAATTACTAGGTATCTTGCTCCCTGCACACCCAAATTGCTTGAAATAAGTTGTCAAAGTAAATTGCCTATTCTTTCAATATTGGTAAATTATTCTTCTATTGTGGGTTCTTCGCATGATAATTTAAGATACAATCATTTTCATTTACTTAGTGTCTTTGAGAATTTTGGAACAAACTACTAAGCCATTTCTTCTAGAAACCTATTAGGTAATTATTATCATAAGGAGAATTAGTCTGGTTGAATTTAAGAGGAAAGAATTGATGATTATGAGATGGAGGTCATGAGAAAAGAAACTATGAAGTAAGGTTACTGGGATGTGAAAAATCTCTAAGTCATAATAGACATGGCCCATATACAAACTTGATTGTATTCTTCTTTCTCTGTAAATCAGTAGTATTTTATGTGAAATCACTGTCATTACATTTGCAGAAAGAAATCACAATTATGCTAACAGGACAGAGCCACTGAGAGGACAAGGCCCCCTTCTATTGGCCTATCACAAGCTGCCTATTCTTCTTGTCTCAGGTGTTTGTGGATTTGCCAGGGCTCTTAGTGGCCATCTTCAGAACACAAGCCCCTGCACACAGGACCTCTGTGTGGTAACCATGGTCCTCTGACCCATGCCTCATCCACCAAACTTGCAGATCTGACTAGACTAATTTTCCTTATGATAACAGAGAAAGGGATATTGAGGAGAAAATTATAGGCCAGTGTAAGGAAAGACTACCTTATCAATATAAATAATAAAAAAGACCCTTCATGGATGTGAAGGAAATTTAATTATTTTTAAAAACAGAAAGCTCTTGACAATGCAGCTGCTCCCCATATGCATATTGTGTGCAGATTAATGAGTCCTTTCTTTGGGAAACAGCTCAGTTTCAGGCCTGTTGTTGGAAGAAAATCAATTTGTTGCTTGTGCAATGTGTAAGAGAGATCACCTCTGTACTGGGCAAGAACTTAAACAGAGAGAATGACTTTAGTAGAGATCATTTGATACCTTCAGAGTATCCTGACAAAGATTTGACTGAGATTAGCTCAGCTGGTCAGAGGCTGGTGCTAAGAACACCAGCGTTGTGAGATCATACCCTGCATGGGCCAGTTGCTTACAAGTTGGACTTGACGATCCTTTTGGGTCCCTTCCATCTTGGATTATTCTGTGATTTGGCCTTTGTTAGATTTCTGATAATGACATTGATCAGAGGCCTGATCTTTGCTTGTAAACGGAGGATAGCATCTGCTTAAATCACCTACTACATACTAGATCAAACAGAAATAAGCCCTCCACTTTGGCTCATTCACTGGCATTACGGTTAAAAAAGTATACAATTATTTTTCTTGGTGGAACCAAAGCAATCACAAAGCAAAAATTACTATAAAGCTGGGGAAAAAAAATAGAAATATGTTTTTAGTACATGCCTTTGCTATTTTTTTTTTTTAAATCATAATAGTAGTTGTAAATCTGAAAGAGAATCCAGACACTACTTTCCGAGGGAGTGTGAGAGCAAGTGGGGGCAGGTCTAAGTCTCTTGCTGTTTTATCCTCTGAGCGAGGCTGTTGTGAAGATTTTCTTAACATA
This sequence comes from Monarcha castaneiventris obscurior, assembly GCA_026261815.1. Lineage (NCBI taxonomy): Eukaryota > Metazoa > Chordata > Aves > Passeriformes > Monarchidae > Monarcha > Monarcha castaneiventris. The sequence continues at coordinate 4,831,886 of JAMPIT010000467.1, read as the reverse complement.
GGAAGCAGAGCAGGTCTAACTGATGGTTAAAGTAGTAATTCCACATAACTTTGCTGATATTAAGCATACACAGTGCAATTGTGAAAGTGAATGGAAAGCAAGAAAAATAACAAAACTTGCTTCGACCTTGCAGCAAAATGGACCTCGCTGAAGCACTGGCTTGAGAAGCTGCTCTATGAATGGTTTCATTCAGCACAGAGAGGAAGAGCAGCAGAGGCAGTGCCCCCGCTCCCCTCACCACCTCGGCTCTGCCCCGCGGCGTGGGGACCCCCGCAGGCCCCACCCCGGCACGGCAGGGCGCCCACCTGCCCGCCCAGAGGCAGCGGCCCCGGCAGCTCCGTGACCCACGGCCGTGGCTGTCCGGCCCCGGGATCTCCGTGACCCACGGCGGTGGCGGGGCTGCCCGGCCCCGCTGCCCGGCCCCGCTGCCCGGGCCCGCTGGCCGCCCCCAGGGCCGAGGGCCGCTTGGGCCGCGGCTCCCCCGGGCCAGGCGCGGGCCCGGCCTCCCCTGCGAACCGCGTGACAAACACAATTAAATGCCCTGTCAGGTCCCTCTGCCTTGCAGGGAATAACCACTGTGATTACAAAGAAACATTTCAGCATTCCCCTTTATTCCCTCGTTTGATCTTAGTAGGAATGACTCTGATAAAACTGACGCACGGTTCCATTTTTGATAAAATACACACTGCCTGTGGAATAATGCTGTCCTGGCTGAGGCTCACTCATGAAAGCCCTTATCCTTTTGTATTTTCTAGCTTTTCAAAACTTTTTTTTTTTTATTATTTGTCAGTTCAATTGTGTTAGAAGCTTATCCAGATGCCTCTATACTTGAAATAGAAAAAAAAAATTACTTTGTTAAGATGTTAGGCAGCACTGAATGTAGTTATCATTATTTGTGGCCTTTATATCTACATTACAATTTTGTCACAAGCTCAATGTAATATCTAGAAATCCCCTTAAAATAAAAACTAGTGAGTGTGTTATGAAATTACAGCCAGGACAGATGGCCAGATCCTGTCATTGGAAATAAAAGTAATGTTATAAGTGTATAACTCCATTGGGGAAATTGAGTACCATAATAAAGTAGACTTCCACTTTCTGCAATGAAATTCAATGACTGTTGAGGAGTTTAGGGTTTAGAAAATTGAAAAATGAAACCTTTGGTTTTCCGCTGCTGTTTGATGATGTGTAGCAAGTCCCTTTATGGACTGAGGCTAACATCCAAATAGTAACAAGCTTGCAGTGAATAGAGCCCACAGAGGATCAGCTACTAAATCTTGCAATAAAAGCTGTGTGATTTACAGTAAATTCCAGAGGGCTGACAGCACCACAGCTGAGGGCATAAACACTTCTTTCATGGCTGAAGCTTCAGTCAGCTCTGTCTGCTGTGAAGTACAATTGAGCAGTGAGGCATGCTGCTTACCAGCAATGACTTTGATAAATAACTAGGAAGTCCCACTGTTGGCTTAAAACTAGAAGTTGTTCAGTTGCAATTCTGCATTTGTCCTGCTTTAATGGGTATGGAAGTGGCTTTAGCTGTAATCTGTCAGTGATTGATTAGGCCTTCCTGGATCCCTTCCCCACACTGCTCCCAGCTCCCTGCTCTCCACAGTTAAAACAAAATTGGTACATATCTGACTGCCCTCTTATGAGGAAAGTAAACACTCTTAATTCTGCTCAAGTGAGTGTAAGTTAAATGTCTGCAACTAATAAATTGTGGACAGACAACCCATGTTAACAACGGGGTACCTAAAGGTGCAGGTGCTTGTGCAACTTCTGCTGACCACTCAGTTATGCTGGGGTGTAAAAGCCTAATCGGTGTAATTAATGTTTTTTATGCATAGGTACAAGAGCCAGGGCTGGAGCGGAGCCTTGGAATCCTAACTGCAGAAGAACAGAGCTCCAAGGCCGAATGCGGGATCATTCATTAACATGCTGTGTAAATTGGACATAATGTTAAACGTGCACAAATGCCACAAAGCTGCTCAGAAAAGGAGTGTAGCATTAGTACAAGAGCCTTCAATAAGGCTTGAAATACTTGGTCAGTTACGTTCAGATGTGTCTGGGTAAAACACAACATATAAATTATCTTCTCTGATTTGGCAAGATGCAGGAGTATTTTCCTTGTAGTTTCAGCTGGAAAGGGAAAAATAAACACAAGCCAGAGTAATACCGCATCTAGAAAAAGCTATCTTTAACAGAAAGCCAGGAGGAGAAGGTCTCTTTACCTGATATGAATAGTTAGCACACAAAAATTCAAACTGTACCATCTGGCTTATGTAAAAACTTCAGTGGAGAGTGGACATGATTCTCCATGCATATACATAAAAAATTGTTGTGAAATTGGGTAAACACAGATTTGCCAAGCAGCAGAGTAGTTCTTGTATTCTCTGTGCTGTTTTCCTGTAATTTTGTAACTGAGTTACTGCAAGTAAACCAGGGAATATAATATGACACAGGGCTGCTCTATGATACTTAAGAAATCTAAAGGTAAATACTGTGTGTACATAGCCTTAAAATACAGCAAACTTGAGTCTGAGTTCCTGCTTCTGCCTCAGCTGCCTCTATAATTACTGGGAACAAGGGAAAAGGATTGTATGGATTCACCCTACCTCTGAAGCAGAATATTTTGCTTTTAATAGAAAGAATGTATTGAATCTTGCATTACTTCAGGCTCTACTACCATCAGAACTATAGATAATTTTATTTATTTGGGACTTTCACAAATCCATTTGGTTACTTGTGTATGCTACCATGTTATTTTCTAATGGTCTGGTATGGGGCAGACCCTCAGTTTTTGACAAAGATGCATCAGTGCTCATGCAAAGTGAACAAAGACATTTTTCTGGCTTACAGTTTGTTCAATACAGAAACGAGCAGTGACTGGGGAGAGTGTGGGTTCATTCTATAATTTTTGGGGGGTATTCAGCTGAACTCACTCTTAAAAGTATACTGAGTATATTTCTCTAGTTTTTATTGTCAGAACCACAAGACTATCAAATAAAATAATGCCATGAGAAAGAAAACATCTTCTAGCAGCATGACTTGATTTTAATAAGGTCATTTTCAATGCTTTTTTAAAAAGCGATTAAGTATGATTTTTCATTTCTGAAATTGTCCACTTCTCATTGCCTGACCTACATGCATTGAATTGTTCCAAAAGCATTATAAGGGCAATTATTGTTGCTTTGAACTTCTCTTGCCATGTCAGAGTAACTAGAAATAAGACATGGGAGAAGGTAGTGTTTGATTAGCTTGAACATTTTTTACTCCCCCAAGGATTTAGGAAGAAGCCTACCCATAAGTATACAATCAAGGAAAGATTTGCATACCTGAGAAACAGCAGTTCAAGCAGGAGAATGTGAGGTCAGTCAGGAGTAACTAGTTAAGAAATTCAATTGACGGCTATTTTCCCCATGCTTTTTTATATTTGTGATTTAATACCAGGTGATCTGAACTACCATTAGAAGCTGCTGAGAGAATCAAAAGCTTAGGTCGAATTCACATATTAGACTGTGAAGCACAGTTATACTCCTGTAAGGTAAGTATTCTACATTTCTTTAAAAGGGACAGAGGTCTTTTTTCCCATTTAGAATGTCAGTCCCATAATAATTGCTTATTATATCTATCAAAGTTCTAGGAATTCTTAGAGCATGTTTTTTAGCTATATTGCAAGAGCTTTGAAAGCTAATAAACTTATAGCAAAGGTGTGAGGATTTTGAGTTCTAATAAATTCTTGTAAAATCATTTTAGGATTCTATCCAGAGGAAGAGGCAATGCAGAGAGGATATGGATCTCTGAAGCTCTGCCCACTGATTCAGCAAGAACTCACTGGTTTGCAGAATCCAATTTTTCCATGGTTGCAGATTCTAGGCTGGACACAGAAAGCTTATTTACATGAAACTGCTCACTCCTTACTTTATGTGCACTGTCACCTCTGTGTCTCTCATCCCAGTTCCGCAAAGCCAATTCTACAAACTTGCTCTGCCAATAATCATGCATATTCAGTTGTTACTGATTAATGCTAAGCCCTGAATTTTATTTTAAACGAAGTGCTATTCACAATTTTTTTACGTCTCTTCTAAGAATGAAAGATATATATGTGAAGCAGTTCTTACTGTTTAGTAACTGAATTATATTTAAAATCACATCATTCAGAAGAGTAAAGTATAATAGTGTAGCAAACACCATTTAATAGTGACACGTTTCATTTGGACAGCCACTTAATTGAGATATCTTCCAGGGAAACTGTTTAGTCTACCAACTGTAAATGGCAATGACTACTGCTTAATCAGAACCATTTTAGCATAAATTTCGCTTAATAGGGAAACATTTGCCTGGTGACAAATACTTGAATAGTGTTTAACCAAGTGTTAAATAGTTATACAATTCTAGACTCTCCTTTTTAATTTTAATAGTGAAGTGCCAGAAAAAGATTAAAGGGAAAAATACGAGTTGAAATGCTGTAAATATCCTGGCTTCTTCTTTGGTTGTTTTTTGTTGGTTTTTTGGGGTTTTTTTTTTGTTCTTGATGAGCATAGTATTTTGTGTTTGTAAAGCTTTAGCAACTATTTTTAAGACTTCGTCTCCTAACTGGGGCAAATAATCAGGAAGATACGACATCTCAGTAACAGATTTATGCTGTCACCCTTAATAATAAGCTTAATAATAATATTAATTATAATAGAGTTATAACATGATAACATGTATGTGCCCTGCCAAAAGGCATCTTGGATCTCCAGTGCGGTCACTCCTCACAAAAAAAGGCAAAATTCAGTCCTAACATCAATACCAGAGATCCCTTGGTCATTCCAGGAATTGAACTGACATACAAAAAGATCACCCACCGAGAACAGCTCACTTGAATATATAAGCAATAAGCTTACATAAAATAGCTATGTTTGTACTAAAAAAGAATGGTAAAATGAAAACATGGTATTTCAAGATCCCATCAGAAGGACCCTACCTATTTACTCAGGAATACAAAATGGGTAGAGGTGTTTCATACTAACATACCCTTAGCAAAGAAACCTTACTCCCACCAGCCAGTCTGTCATCTCGTAGTATATAAAGATGGCAAGAAGTGTCTTCTGCTGTCATTTACTGTTTCGGGAGATATGTCATCAGGCAGTTCCTCAGGAGTATTGCTGCTATTAATAATTATAGCTTAAGGATCTAATCCTATAAAGGACTAAGCACCTCAGTGAGAAGTCAAGAGGCACAAAGAACTATTGAAAAGCTGAACACCATCCCGGATCAGGCCCTTCGGTACTTGTAGTAAGCACTTGAATCACTCTCATGGTACAATAAGCAGTCAGTGCAATGCAGTAAATCATAGAACATGTAAAAGGTTTTCTTGAATAAATGGTTACACTAATAGCATCCCATTTAATTAGGAAAAAACTATATTGAAACATGTCACAGAAAACATGGCAGGGTAATCTCCACAATATACAACAGCTGATGAGTTAACTGGCTATTATGAATATGGGTGACTATAACCCAAATATAGAGGTATCCATTCCCATAGGGTGTATGACAAGTAGCCTATTGTTTCATTAATTTCTACTTTTAAAAGTTAATTTCTTCACTTTTTAGTATTAGTCATGTATTATGAAAATTAACATAAAGGTGATGATAATGCATGATCTTTATATGCCATCTTATTAAAATGAAGCTATTTTTAATACTTTTAAAAGGCCTATCAGAAAACACAATTTATATCCTCAAAGTATATTTTGTCAGTTTCAAGTATAATTTTTGCATTTATATTCTTTTATGAATTTTAATGGAGACACTTAAATTGTAATTATTCCTCTCAGCTCAAATGCAGGTAACAAATGGAATTCAATCAGTGTTTGCGCATAATGACCATCATTAAGAGAGAAATAATAATGACATTCTCTCTGCATTAAACTTGCAGACTCTTTACACAATGATCTGAATCCCATTATTGATCTCCATGGAGATATGCAATTGTCACCTATTCTGCATAATATCTGAATGTTAAATACATTTGTTTGGAACAAATATTTTAATGAATACAGTCAGTTCCACTTAATTAACTATCTGATAACTGAATATTTTTGCTTAATAATTGAACATGGAACATCAAAATTGTCCTTTTTTTTAATCAAATGCACTTGAGATTAGACAGACATTCATTTAAATTCTTGTAAAATGTACATATGGTTTAAAATTTCCATTACTTTTCTTTAAAGAATACATATTAAGATATGTATGGCAAAGTATTTAGCAATCACTTCTTTTCCCTCCTTTGCTTTTACTAGTGAACGCTTCAAACTGGAAACATTTTCCTTCAAAAACTATCTCTTTCCTTCTGCAGAAAGATACCTCACAAATGGGTTTGCTCATGCAGGTCTGAATATGTCACTGAGCTACTCTGATGCCTTGTGAAAAACAAGCATTGAATTATTTGTTTCAGGAACTGGATGGCTACAAACATCTAGATTTTGTATGCCTATATAAGAAATGAACAGCTAAGAAACTGGATTTTATATCTTTCAGACCCACCAGTGTTGAAAAAGACAACAGCCATTTTCTGCTCAGGTCAGCATTCTGAAATGTAAGAGAAAAAAAAAATATGCTTATATGTAAAACAATGAACAGAAGTTTTAGAACAACTCCTATTTTATATTGATAAAAACATCTTATTCTGAAAATCTGGGGTGTTTAGTTGTAATAAAGATTGCTGAATTCAACCTTGTCTGAATAAATGAGGCACCTGAAACTAAAGAGATTAATGAGAGTAATCCCAATTGGCATTCAAAGAACCTACCTCTGGATGCAGCCATCCACTTTTGGTGGCACTGGCGATGGGAGAGGCTAGTAGAAGTTGCCTTAGAGGAAAGAATGAGAAATCCCAGAGTGGATAATTGAAAAATAACTTGGCCATAGGGGAAGTTTCTTCCCATTGTCAATACTTGGCTAATGCTATGAACCATCAGGAGTCGTCTACTTTGTTTAAACACTGAAACTATAGATCTTTTGATTATCCATGTAAATGCCTGTTTCCTTCTTAGGATCCTGCTAAGGTCTTAGCCTTCATGATGTTGTGGTTTAATTCCAGCCAGTAATTCAGCCCCACGCAGCCTCTTGCTCACTCCTCCCTGGTTGGACAGGAGAGAATCAGGAGGGTAAAAGTGAGAAAAAGTTGTGTGCTGGGGTTAAAACTGTTCAATAAGTAAAGCAAAAGCCACACACACCAGCAAAGCCAAACAAGGCATTTATCCACTACTTCCCATAGGCAGGCAAACATTCAATCAGCCCCAGGACAACAGGGCTCCACCACACGGTGACTTGGGAAGACAAATACCATCACATCCCCTCCTTCCCTATTCTTCCCCCAGCTTTATATACTGAGTGTATACTCAGATGCACTGCATTCACTACAGCCTTGGCAAAAGACAGGAGGAATGAACAAGGGAACTGAAGAGCTTAATGAAAGCCTGTTTTTCTGGACTAACAGGGTTTGTGCTTAGTGATAAAGGGGTTTCCAGAAACCCCAACAGGCTGACTTTCTGGAAAACCACTGTAACTGCTTGCAACATAAATTGAACTTATGAACATGCTGTCTTTTAATTTAAAGCTCAAATCAGATTTCTACAAAAACCAGTCAATATACTTGCACATTTCATGCAGCTAAAATAAAAGCTAATGCAATGATGTTTCTAGTCCATGTTTAAGTCACCCACCCACTCTGCATGTCTTTTAAAGACTAAACAGAAATTACCTATCAGTTTCTATTCAGATCCTCCACAAAGAAATATTAGACATACAGCAAAATTAGCAAAGAGAAAAGCAAAACCATTAAAATTTGTTATTTTTGGTTGGAAAAATACATTTTTTAAAAAATAAACCAAACTTTAAGTGTAATAGGAGAACCTGAAGCAGTATGCTTGTGTGCTTTATGCTTCCTCCCTCTTTGTCTTTCAAAATGAACAATCAATTCAAGTGAGAGAAGTTTTTTAGCAAGAATTATATACAGGATACTAGAAGATCAGACACAGAATAAAAAATTGAGACACTGAGAAAAGTGCAGCGTAAAAAGATTAATGTAGACAAAGTTAGAAAGATAATTTGAAAATCATCACCAGAAAAACACAACATTTAGCGGAATATTCTGGCTCAATCCTATGCAGAATAGCATTTGACCCACACTGTTGTGAGTACTGCTTTAGTAGCTGCACCACATACCAATGTATTTGCTAAGGACTATTTAAGCAGGATCTGTGTATACCATCATCTCCAGTCTGGGTGGTACTTGCAGTATTTGTATATCTCTATATTTGATCATTCCCTTTATATTATGCAGAATGCATGACATCCCATGGATGGATGCAGAATGTGTTTACTACACCACAACTCGATCATTATCTTGGGTGAATGGCCAGTGTGTCCCAGAACCTGCTCATTATTATGGGGGCTGCATACCAGTAATTGATCACTCTTCCAATACTGTACAAAAGCTCTTAGGGTGCATGGAGGGGGAATACACTCTGTATGTAGATTCTACATTTATTTTGTTTTGGACAGTGAAGTATACAGAGAGTGAATTATAAAATGCCTGTGTCTTCACTATTGTTTGTCGGGAGAAGGAACTGTTGTTTTGAGACACAAAAATAAAACAAAGCATCCAAGAAGATTGAGCTATGACATGGCAAAAAGAGTAAATGCTTGGGAGAAAGAATGATAATATTTCTCAAGGAATACCAGTAATGTAGAAAAGAGTAAAATATATTGATACACAAGTTTTTAAAAAATGCATAAGCAGAAAAGAAAACAGTGTTACTGCTGTGGCTAGAGGCACACAGGCAAAGTGAAAAGAAAAGATTAGGGTGGATGCCAAGGTGGTTGGGTAATAATATCTTGGCTACACATTTTACATCAGAGGTATAAAGCAAGTCTATTAGATATGCCACTTAGACAGCATGTTCTAATTCCTAAACTCTGCTCAGAATCTCTCATCTTCTCTAGGTAAGCCACGGGGGGAATAGGAGTCCCTCTGTTGATGACAGAGGTAATGCTGTTGTATCTCGCTAATCATTTTCACTAGATTAGGTCCTACCATTTATACTGAAATAATTTGTTTACTTTACTTGTTCAGTATGTTGTTTTTCAGGTGATTTATCCGTGTTACTCAGTTGGCTATTTTTCAGTTTGTGCATTTATTTGTTTTCAATGTGCTGTGCCAAGACTGGCTAGGATGCCATCTTTACAGCATTATTTTTTAATGGGTAGTAATCCCAGTATCAGTAATATGGCAACATATTTATAGACAGAGCAAAAAAAAGAAACTAAAGTGTAGGGTGACATTCTGTTTGCACTATTACACCAAATCAAGGCAGCAAGCAATGACCAAGAACTTGTCAACCCTTCACTGGCTCTTCATTTGTCATAGCTAGTACAAGAGAACATAACAAACAAGTCACTTCTTGCCAGGTTAATTTTTTCCAAGGACAGAACTCCTTCATTAGACCTGTAAATATATTGGCCCAAGAAAAGGCCTTATAACAGTGCAGTATTGCATTGCCTGGGGGAAGTATTGCTGAAAACAGCTAAAAAGAAAAGTCATTCCACAGTCATCACTTCTCAAGGCCACTTGTTTCTATAGACGAAATACAGCTGATAAGGAGACTCCCTTTTGGACTAACCAGGAATCTTACAGAAAGTACAATTAGACAGGTGTTTTTAAAAAAGAAGGGAAGCAAGTCTACCTTTTATACTGAAACTTGCAACAATTTGCAAAACCAGAAGACAACTTGTATTTTTTGGACAGTGGAAAGAATCCAAAAACTATGGCTATGGTTAAATGACACACTAAGGCTGGTATTTGAAATCCCATAAGTGAATTGTAAACAAACTGGGAACACACTGTAAGTACAGGACTAGGAAGTGCAGCTCCCTTTTAGTCAGAAAAAACGTGTAAAGAATGTGCAAATTTTGTACCGTGTTCTAAGTACTCCACAGAAAGAAACCTCAGTTATTGAAGCAGGACATGGGTTGTGGAATCGTGAATCCATGAGCTGTGTAATGTTGCAGAAGAAACAGAGACATAGATAGTCCTGTTTGTAAAACCATTTAATTCATGATTATTATTGCTCACATGGTTTAGCAGTCACACTTTAAGGTGACTGTTCCTTTCTCCTGGCAGAGCACACAAAGGCTGTGCAGCAGATCTGCCAATGGCCCACAGAAGCTGCTGGACATTTGCAGTTTGTATATTTTACTTGACACCTAAGCAGTGGTTTAAAATGCTTTTTGTGGCACATATCAGTGGACTAAATGGGTTCTTGGCATAGTTTATACTTCCTTAAGGCCTACCTAATTCATTATAACTTCTTTGAGATATATAAATGTGTAGTTCAAACCATTTAACTTGAGTCTATCCCCTAATATTCCTTCTTTAGCGTGTTGTCCGACAACGATGTTTAAGACTATTTCACAGTTGTCTATCACAAACTAACACATTCAATTTTAAGGACATTTAACAGCTCTCTAGCTCTCAGAGAGGGGCAAAAGCAGGTATGGAGGTGCTATAAGAACTTGCAATGTTTCAGTAAACTAAATTATAGAAGTATGCTAATGAATTAATTTCTAATGTGCAGGCTAAATTTCCTCTTTCTGTCCCCAGAACAAGTTATCTCAGAGACGTGAAGTAGCTCCACAGCTAATGAAAAAAATGTGAAACGATGAGATCAGAAGAATAAGCAATTGCATTTTTGGTGTATGAGTTGTCATTTTTAAAAGAAAACATTTTTTAAAGGAAACCATCCCGTTCACTCTTCATGGCACTTTTTAAAAAGCTATGAACATTTTATATATATATATATATATATATATATGTGTGTGTGTGTGTGTGTATATATACATAACACATTCAGATCATCAAATCACAAACTGAAGGATTTTTTCATTTTTTCTGTATGGTATGCCATAAGAACTTACTAAACCCTTTTGGAAGTATGTTTTTATTTTAAACCAGAAAGTTTTCTTATCCTGCTAACTAAAAATCAGAGGACCAAGCAAACCCAAGGGTCAAAAAAACCACAGAATCTGATAATAAAGTTATAAGCTATTACTCCTAAATAGTATTTACAGACAGCTCTCCAAATTACACACATATTTATACTCTAAATTAAGCAAAAAAAAAAATCTTATTTTGGTAGTTCTATGTTAAAAAAAGATCTATAATACTCCAAATATTAAAAACCTACACGCACATGAACAGGTTCACTAAGATAATATTGCAGCCTTGTAAACCTACTGTAAGTGACAGATCAACATTTTCAAGCAAGGACAAAGTGAATCCATTAGATGAAATACTGCCATCATTACCTATTTTTAGCAGTAATAATAAATACAGTCATTATGATGATGAATAACTAATGAAATGGCAGGCCCAGGAAACAGCATTGTAAAGCTTTCAAGAAATTAGAGTCAGATCCTGGAATTGTAGGTATTACCAGTCTATGTCTTATTTACCTTCAGACTTCAGTAGGACTTTTCTAGTAGTGCATATCCTGAAGCTCACTGCAAAACAAAGGTAACAAGATAGAAAAGGAAACACAATACAGTAGACATCATACCCCACTATAATCCAGCCTAAAGAATATAGGACATAGAGAACACATAATTCTTGCTAGGAGTAATTGCCACAGACCCTACTGTTTTATTATTACACAGAACTAAAATATGTTCCACAGTTAGAAACACTTTTAAATAATTCTCTAAGAGATGGAAGCCCTGCACCACCCCCTCCCTCCCCAGGACTTGCTATATTCTATTTATATTTTTAATCAGACATTAGGTAGATACCATAAAATTTGATAAATGGAACATACTTTGCACTGATTAAATGATCAACAAAATGGAATTAGTATGCTTTCATTTACTATGTCAGCACTATGACTAAAAGCATTAAAGATATTATCTCATTCCTACATAAAACCCCAAATTTCTTGTTTCCAAATTTTGAGGAATTTTTTAAAAGTCGCTCTCCAGAAATGGACTACTCTAGAGACACAGTGCAGATCTGGAAGCTTTTTGAGATACAACCTTCCATCCCTTTTGTGGTTTCTTAGCTTTCTAATTTTCTTTAAATACATGCCTGAATATCTGAAAGGTATCAGAATATTTACCTCAATCATAGATACCTGATTTTTAAGGGAAGATGAAATAGAGAATCCAGATAAATCATGTAGGTGTTCAAAGTCCTAGCAATATGTTCATCTTTAAACCAGGATTTTGTAAATTACCTGTTTTCAAGAAATCTGCATCCAAATCTTTTTTTCATAGGAGACATTTCATTCTCCAGTCAGGTTTAAAGTTAATTCCCGGTTCTAACACCTTTCACTTTTTTCAGACTTTGTTTGAACAGCAAGATGTAACAGTATTTTTGAGTTCTCTCACCTTAGGAGTGCATACAATAGCAATTCATCGGACAATGAAATGTTAAAGATGGTCTGTTTCTTCTACTGAACATGTAAGAGGAGTGATTTAATTAAAATACTTCTGAAAAAATAGGTATTATTAAAATTAGAAAACATTACATGGATCTCTCTAAACAGAATTAATTTAGAGAAATAAAAGAACAGAACATTTAGAATTTTTAGACATCAATTTTTAATTTCATAATTTATGGGTTAATATATAATTGCTCTATTAATTTTCTGTTTGCTGTCTCTATCTATCCCTTAAATGGAAATGCTTGGAGTAGCATATATCTCAATATGCTAACCTGGATGTCATCTTGGACCTAATAACATTATCTAATACACTGTATACATTTAGCAAGTTTCACTGGTGTCACTGCCTTTTTCCAAACATTATTATTAATCTGAATGGCATCCCTCCAAACTTAGCTTGTTTTTAAACAATCCTATTTCACATGTGCCTTCAAGCCTGAATCATGTAAATATTAACAGTCACAAGTTTGCTTGCCTTTTGCACTTAGGCAGTGCTCAGATAGGTGGGAAAGTGGGTAAAAGGTGGGTAAATCTGGCCATCTCCCAAGAAGTGTTATTTTCTTAGTCCATTAAATGTAATACAGATGCCTTCATCTCACTCTAAAATCAAGGTCAAGCAGATTAAGAGTAATGTGATACCCTTTTGCTAGGAAGGTCTGTATTTCTGATCCAGACAGAATATTAAAGACATTTTGTGCTATGCAGCTGGTAGAAAGGCACTCAGAAAACTTTATAGCCAGTGGTGGCAAGATCCCTTGCCTATGGAAGATCTTTTAAAGATGGGTGGACTCTGTAGGATGTCAAGGAGAAAAATATCATCTTTAGGGCTGTCCTCACTTTAAAAAAAAAAAGAGTTTTTAACTTCTTGGCCCTCTGAAGAACTTTAAATTGACACTTGGGAGCAGCCAGCCTCAGTATAAACCAGTTTACTAGACTCCTCACCAGGTGCTGCATTATACGTTCACACATCTAGCACAGGATCTAATTTCAATTTCTAATATTAGAAAATTATATAGGGGTAGATGGCATGTGTGTTCCACAAGCAATGAAATGTTAATAGGGCAATCACAGAAAAATGGATGTGTTTTAGCATATTTTACTTTTAATATCTTTCTAACTATGAAAGTTATATGAAAGTTAATATCTTCTAACTTATGAAAACATAAGCCATGAATTTGTATCAAACAAAATAACAATGCATTTTTCTCAACATGTAGTTAGATAAGACAAATACATCTAGATGTTGCATTCAGCCTTGTCTTTGCATAAGGGAAATATTTTGCATTCAGAGAGAACGTTGAATGAAACAATCCCAAATTGCTAAATAACTTTCAAAGAAATAGTTGTTTTGTTCCATCAAAGTGTGAAGGGAGATAGCTTGAAAAATGTCACAAAGAGACAAACAAGGGCTGATATAAATCACAATGAAAGTGAACTGATATAAATCACAATGAAAGTGAACTGAGAAAGAAAATATCTAAAAGGACAGAATGGAGAATTCCTATTTGAATGATTAGTTAGGATTTGGAATTTTTCATTATTTCTGTAATTGTTTTCTTATTCTTGAATGATAACCATCTAGGACTAGTTGAGATTATTATTTCCCTTTTTCCTTTCTAGTTCATCTACACTGAATACAAATCTCAAAATGAAAATGCCGTAGTACCCACAGGGTTAAAATAAATTATTTATATTCCCCTTATTTCTTCCCACGGATTATGTCTTCCCTGAGGTGAATTTCTCACGAAGATTCTAATTTGGGGCTACAGAAGTTTTGTCCCAAGCATGCATGATCTTTTATATCCTAAACTCATATTGTATCAGGTAGACTGAAATCAATTGAATGTGTAAATTCCTTAAATAATAGCAAATGGAGAAAATTGAATTTCAAAGGGAAAAAAACGGTGAACCTGAAAAGCTGTGGTACGAAGGTCATCAGCAGAATTAACAAAAAAGTCTGGCAAAGTTACAGTTAGGCAGTCAGTAATACTCTATTGATCAGACTTTCTCAATCAATGATGCTGTGCCTAGATTATTGATGCAAAGGTATTAAACAAAATTTTATTTCAGCTAACTTGTTGGCTCAGATGTCAACTGAAAGTCATTTCCCCAGTCAATCAAAGGTATGATAAATCTGAGCAGAGTTAGTTCTTCGACACCTTTGTATATCTTCTAGTTTCCAAATATATAATGAGCTTTGAAATGGCAACATTTAAAAGAATATTTTAACTGGGAAGAGTGAAGACACAGCATTTACATAAAAACACAGAGAATCAAAGCACAGACTAAGTAGGGAATAGGAAGAAAGAGATACTTCATATGACAAGGGAAATTGGCAGGTTACATCAGATAATATCAAAATCCAAATCTGTATCTACAGGTGGCTTATAAAAAAAATACGATTTCCTCTTAATGTTGACCTGTTCATGTCACAGAGTCCCCCACTCACACGACAGTCTCTGCTAAAGAAAGACTAAGAGCAAAGCAGGTGCTCACTGCACAATAAAGGAAAGCCCTTGAGCACCCATCCATCCTGCAGCTGGATTTGTTGTTGCTGGTAGGCTTCCCAAAAGGATGCATTTCAGTAAACATAGCATACAGTCTGGAAAGGGAAGGAATATATAGTCTAGGACAATGCACGAGTTCATTTTAGTTCACATGTTCATCACAAGGTATGTTCATCACAGCAGTGCCAAAATCCAGTGACAATGCCTTTGAGATTTGGGTTTCACTGAAGCTCCTTGTTTCACAATCTTGTGTTCAAAATGATTCTAAAAATGAACTTGAACAAAAATTAACAATTATTTATATTCTCTGGGAAAGCCAGAGAAAGAGGTGCACTTGCAATATAGTTGCTCTATTTGACTTATCTTTAGTCACAATCGACAAAACCATTAGCTATAGTAAACCAAAACGAGCTAAAGAGAGTACTAAGGAAGTGTGTGTGTTTTTGCTGGGTTTTAGGGTTTGTTAGCTTATGAAGGATGTAATTGACTTCAACGACCTTAAACCAAATTCAATGTAATATAAGGATCAAAAGAACTCTTTTATCAAAGAGAATACAACAAAGTTTTATTTTATACTCTTTTTTTCTTTCATTTTCAAAGTGAACAGATTGAGAGTATATAAATTATATTGGACAGAATTCAGAAATATTGCATTGCAAAGAAAAATTACATCCTAAAAAATAAAATTTGCTTATAAAGGAAAAAAAAAATAGAAAGATAAAAGGCTTTAAGGAATTGGGAGAGAAAAAGTATATAAAAAGGAAAATATAAGAAAAAGACACTCAAGAAATCATTTGATAATATTTTCTGTCAACTGAAGTGTGATACATTTCTGTGAGTTCTCTAAGAATTCTATCTTGCACAGTAAAATCCTAAAGAGATTTTTTGGGGGAAAAAAAGTATATTTGCATGCATTGAAACTAATTCATGAGAACATACTTTGATCCTGCATTATTTGCAGTACTATTCTTCCTTTCTCTCCCATAAACCTACACATAAGTAGGATCTGGGAGCAAAACTTTAGTTACAACCATTAAAAAATTACATCAGCAAGCAAAAATGTGCCGTAAATTAACTTAGATTTCATCGAATTCTTTAGAGGTGAAATCCTCTATTTTTAATTAATTACTTCTGTGTTGTCAATTTGTTTAAAAATAGACAACAGGAAAGACTGAGAACTCTTCAGTTTGCAGGACTACTGTGTCAAGAAAAAATCAAAACCAATATCAAGTCTGTAACCATAACTTGAGCCCAGAATTGAAGTAGAATATAGAGATATCTATATAGGTTGTATCTGATTCAGAGTTGATTTTTTCTCATCTGGGTATTTGATCACACCAACCTCATTTATGAATCCATCCCCTAATTCCTACTTCATTACAAGCAGTTGTCAGTCTCAAGGGTTTTTTTTCTTCCCCCTGTAGAGATACAGGCTTCCTCTGATCAGCTCATGATTCAAGTATACCCTTCTCAGAACTTCCTCTTCATCCCCAATTCCAGGTCCTGCTTTATAGGCCTTCACCCACAAGGATTCCTAGAAACACCTCCAACCTGCTCAGCAGCTGAGATGTGGTGATCATAATACCATTATCAGTTTACCCGTTTTCACCCAATGTCTTTGTTTTGCTTCTTGACTTGGAAACATATATGATTCCTTTTTTGATCATTTTTTTGTACCTTATCTTGTTTGTACAGCACCTGCCATAATGAATTATAGGCTTGTAATCAAGCTATCAGGAAAAATGGTAACACAAATAATAAGTGTATATAGACTGTTCCACTTAAAGCTGCCTTTTTTTGGCTTTCATGCTTGAGTGAGTAGCCAAGTAGATTCAGTGTTACTAAATTGATCCCACTTTTGATGATACATGAGTAGTTACTATCCTCTAACTTTAGATCCAAAGAAAACCCAATTGGTTTGTCATAAGCAGTAAAATATCCAGTAAAGACATTATCAAGACTGTAAATTGCAATGCTAAAGATCCAATCATTATTTTTATAATTTCCAGTTGCCTCCCAGGTAGTATGACTACTTCATTTTTCAAAACTAAATATGGTTCTTACTCCTGTGGTTCTTGTTCTCTACCTTCTACTGTGCTCCTACTGCTACAAAATTTTAGGGATTCATTATGGGAACTGAATATCCAAACTTTTTTGTCTTATTTCTTAAAATTATGGTTTTAAATCTGTTGCAGCTGCCATCCTATTGGCTTTTTCTTCTACTACTATGAAAAATATTTATTTAATATAAACACTCTTTTGCTCTGTTTTGGATTACTGGTTCCTTTCCTCATTCCCACCACTAGTTTTTTAGTAAATATTCTCCCTCCACTGTTTTGTTGGATCACTGAAATTTATATTGGCTAGGCTTAAATAGTCAAACAACCCTCACCCAAAGGTTTTTTTCATGTTTTGTGTCTTAGCCTTCATAAGTCTGACAAATGTCTCACAGGAGAAAAGGGACCTTGTTTTTCCTCTTTTCTTTCTTAAATAAGAGTTAGAAAACCGATTCTTTGCTGATCAAAACATATGTAAGTACTCTTTTGTATACTTAAACAGTATTTAAGCACTGACAGCTTCTCTGCTACTGCTACTAGCAGCTTTCTTCCAGTGGTAATTACATTGTGGCTATGTTTTTTCACCTTTACACAGTTGTAAATTTGAAGTAACTTCAGTGAAGCATAGAATGAGACTTGGGGGAAAAAAAAATCTGTGTAGTAGATATCTGTTTGCGATTAACCATCATGTTTCCATATGTTGTAGTCCTGCTTGAAAATTCAAGCGGTCTAGGGAAATCTGATCAGCACTGTAATTATGGCCTGCTTGAATCAAGTCAGTCAAATAATGTCAAAAACAATTATTTTCTTTTCCAAAGGGCACAACTAGTTTGGGAATACACAAGAGAAAATGCAGATCTCAATATGTTAACAGTTTCTCAGCCAATCTTGGCGTATTCATTCCCTGATTCTTGTAAAACGAACAATGACGAGACTTGAAAATTTATTGATGTATTTTCATTAGCGTCATTCTTGTCCTTTTTTTAATATAGGGACTACACTATTATGATATGATTCTTTGCCATGGATCACCTTTCTAATTTGGTCCACTGGCTGAAAGAAAAGTTAAGAATAAGGAGAAATGGGTTGTGTTATTAAAATACTGCAGTTTTCAGAGGCACCAAGTTTGATGGGATTTTAAAATGTTTGGTATTTAAAAAAAAAAAATCAAAATATCCATGGAGTTTGAACTAAAGGTTACTGTCCAGGAAATTAAACCTGTTTGTTTCTATATGCCTGGGATCAGACACTCAATCAGATGCCAGATTGTCAGACAACTAACTATGAATATTTTTTGCCAAGTGCATTCTGTTCCCTTGTCATTTGGAAGTGAGATTTTCTGAAGAAGTTAGGAGTTTTTAACCTGAGCAAGACTTACAGAAGTGAACCAAGAATAAATCAAGATGCTAAATATTCCTTTAACAAACATGGCATAGTTCTACAAACGTCTTCAGAGATTAAGTATTAAACACAGAATAATTTGTTAATACAATATTTCCATTGAATCCACATTCACATAATTTTCCTGCTGAAAATTCTTAGATATTCTGAAGAAAATGTTAATAAAAACTTGGGAGTTTTTTTTTGCAAAATCATCAGCAGTCTCGATAACAGTACTAAAGTGAAACTCCTGAATCTGATGTTCACTGCAGCAGTTTTCAGATAAAATAGAGCTGACAGGATGCTGAAGGCAGACCTATACAATGTGTTAATAGCAAACCTGACAGGGTAAATCTCATTTTATGATTTCAGATTTTTAACAAAATCTGTTGCCTTTTATTAATTCAGATTATAATTTATCAAACAAATTTTCATAAAAAATACAATTGAGATCATGATTAACAAGAAGAAAAATCAAAAGAGTAATTTCCGTTGGCTATTACATTTTTTATATATAAGAAAGTCTTTTGAGAAAAAGAGGGCACTGTTAAACGTTACCATATTTTTCAGTATTTACAATAAAGTGAAGGAAGTCATCTGCTGTTGTTTGATTGCTTGAACTTCTTCATTGAAGAAAAGGATAAGGAATACCCACTTAAGTGACTAAAATAATGTTTCTTTTTTCACCTCTGAGACCCATCATAGGTCTATGTTACCTCTGTTCTGTCTTAATATATCATTTTTGCCTTATTGTTTTAAGAATCACACTGATTCTGTTTGCTTTTCCCCAGCCTATCTTTATGATGCCCCAGTTGAAATACTTTAATCTAAAACCAGCAAAAGTTCTGATTCCTCAAGAAATTATAACTTAATGCTTCCTACAAGATGTTAAATCAAGAAGAATTAGATATAGTTCACTTTAAAAATTGAATGCAAGATTTCATAGTATGTGTGAATAGATATATTTATGCTCACAGAGGAGAATGTGGTATATTTCAAAATGTAAACATATTTATTTCAGTGTAAGTTTTCATATACACGTATCAATATTTATGCATATACACACCGATGCATATTTAAGTGATTTTCTGTTATACTAAGCTACCACCTTTAGAGATAGCTTGTCATCTTAATCTGTAAAATCTTTGGAATAGAGACTATCTCCTATATGCTTATGCATTTCTCTGGGCAATTAGACCATGACCCTTTACAGAGATCACTGAGCATTACTACTATCAGAAAAAAAGTATTTTTTCTATGCATTTTTGCTTTAAATCACTCATCTGTTTCCAGGAATTTATATGCATTTAATAGTTCCATTCTACACATAAAATTGGATATAGATGTTTTAGAAGGTTTATGTACCACACATTTGTACATATTATTCTACCAGCACAGAAACATTTGCTGTCTCTGGCACAACTACATACATACATGATACAAGGGCATTACTGTACCTATAAGGTCAGATATTCAGATTTTCTTGCCTTGAAAATGGTTGCTTTTAGAGCCAGCTGTCATAGAAACTATTGTTTATCTTGAGAAAATTGGCAAAAGGAAAAATCAATGCACAAAATTTTGTGAATTCTAGAGACAGAGTGAAAGACATTGTAGCATCACATGGTGACCATAAGGATCTCATTAAAGCTGTCATCTGACAAGCTTCTGCAGTCATGTTCTACTCATTTAAACTTTATACAAGATAAATGTCTTTTCTATTCCAGAAAATGCTGCTGAAAGTTGGGTGACAATACTGAAGACTACAACATCATTATATGGCACATTCCCAGTGGAATGTAAATAGCTGTAATAGAATCTATTATTAAATACTCACTTAACTATTTAATTACTTGATTCATGTTTTGACATATTTCTTAGCATGTAACTTTTGTGAAGAAAGAGCTATGCATTTGTGATCCTGAAGAAACCTTACAGCAAAGTCGTAGACAGAACTATCTGTGGCTGTCTCTTAGCCTATATTCAGACTGCCATTTTCTAAGGAGAAATGTGGAATAATTTCATTATTTCTTTTAAGTTTAATTACTAACGATGAATGGTCCAAGTAATCATAACTGTTTACTGACAATGATGAATGTCTCTGTCATTTCAAAAAGCTTTTGTATTATTGACCAGGAGATCACATTGATTCTTAAATATAAGGTCAGTTTAAATGCATCCTATAAAGCACTAAAAGTCCTAAAAATGTGATATGAAAAATATTTGCTTAATGAACAGTAACATATAAAACATGAAAAGCAAATATTCTACCCATTCAATTCAGAGTACCGGCATATTATAATGACTATGGATTGCCCACCTATGGGCCTAGAATAGTGTTTCCTATTGTCACACTAGCAAAGAAAATCAAGCATTCTGGGAAAGACTGGTGAGACTGAGTGTATTCTTTGTGCATGATTTGCAAAAAAAGAAGTGAAATACCATGTTCAAGACATTACCTGATTTTTTGGAAGAGTCATAAATTATCTCTGCTACAAAATTTCAGTGTTCATCTTAAGAGCCAATCAAGGAAAGAAGAATTTGCTCTAGGTCACTGATAAGTGTGGAGAGAAAAGAAAGAAAAAGAAGAGAGAAGAGAGAAGAAGAGAGAAGAGAGAAAAGAGAGAAGAGAGAAGAGAGAAAAGAGAGAAGAGAGAAGAGAGAAGAGGTAACGTACTAAGAAAAACCTTCTAAAATGTGCAGTAAGATTCAGACAGTGCTTTAATTTTTGTTAGAAGCTTTATGGTTAGAGCACACTCTGACATTAAAAATGCATAACAATAAAACATAAAACCATTTCCTTATTGCTGGCATTTATGCAAAACCACTTACAACCATTCAAAATATTAATATCCTTTCCTACCTAGCAATTAATGCTGCTCTATGGATTCAGTACTCCATGCACTAGAAAATAGCATTGCCACAGTGCACAGTGACCCACTGTACTTAATTACACAACAAAGTTCTCGACTTTAAGTCACAGAAATGAAAAGTCAGGGTTAGGTTTCAAAGTAAAATCAAGTCAAAATCCATAAACAATTTCAATGTATGTACCATGTACACTAGAGAGCAATTTGGAGGGTCAGAGACACGTTTTTAGAAATTATGCCATGCTGATTTTTACTACTCATTTTTACTAAGTAGATTATTAGTAGCAAAATTGTTATGCAAGTTTGGAAAAAATGGACACAATAAGCATGTGCTCTCAATTGTCTGCAATGAGGAACACATATACACTGTTTTTGTTTTCCTGTGTGCTACTTTACTGACCTTTAGGCCTCAGTCCCTCATTTGACTTGCACAGAGATAGTTTCTTAGGAAGATCAGTGGACAATTATGCTGTCACAGAATAACCAAGTAAGTAGAGTGCCTTCCTCTTTAAGCTTTTTCGTGAAATGGAATCCAAGATTAGCCTTGGTTTTATTGCCAAGAATGCCAAATAGAACCATTATGGGTAGTGTGCAGGCCCAGATTCCTCTGAGTTTAAATTTAACTGCATTTTTTTCTAGCAGAAACCCAAAGCTTCAGTATCCTAGTAGAGTAATGGAACTAAGACATTGTAATGTTACAGAACACTGGAGTGTTGGCTTTAAGTGTCAGAGTTATACTAATTGTTGTTTGAGCAAATTTCAACTGTTTTGAGCAGAGGCAAACTAAATAAAGCTTGTTCTTTGTTTTAACAATGTTTTGAGTTATGCCTTCTAGCCGAATTCTGCCTCCAGTTCCATACACACAGATGTACCTGGATTCAGGGGTGGAATTTGGGCCATAATTTTTATGGAAGCTTTTCAAACACAGTTTTATGGATGATGAAAAAGCCTCAGCGGAGAATTTCTTCAGCTCTCTGCAACGGCTCGTGAGAGCTCTGTCTTTCTCATGCTGAACTATGCAAAACATGATAAGGTTTCTGTAAACCGAGTCTGCTATCTTGCAGCTGTAAATATAATTAGAATTGTTATGATTTAGACTAGGAGAATGAACGATGTGAGAATTGACCAATCACTCTGGTAGGTAGTTAGCAAGAGGTCCAATAATCTCTTGCCATTTAGGTAGACACTAAGAGAACTAAACACATAAAAACTCGTCCTTTGTTAATTAAATAATTCCATTCCATTCTCTTGACTGCATTCCTGTCTCTTAGTCTTTCTTACTCTCCGGCCAGCAACTGCGACACAGTTTCACGTGACTTGGTCAATACAACGGTTTAGTCATTCCACCCAACCTTCCTGCTTTATTCTGTCATGAACTCCAGTCCGTCATTTACAAGATATATCATCATGTATCGCATTAGAAAACTTTTAGTCAGCAAGTCTTCTGCTTTGTTTAAAGACAGCTGGAAAACGAAGCCTCTCTAAACCTGTGCACTTCCATTGTTTGAACCCCACACTTTATAAGGCAAAATCTTTCCTAACATAGGCATTTCAGCTGACTCAGTTCCAACTGCATAATGTAATTCAGACTCCATGGATAACAAATGAGTGATATCCACATGAAATAGGACAAGAACAAAAGATCCAGACTCATTCTATCAACATGACAAACAAGCAGTTTAAACCAGTTTTCTTAAACAGTTTTGATTACTTTATCATCTGATAGGGACAGTCCTGTTGAAGAACATCCATTTCTAACACAGCACATTGAATTAATCCATTTTAATTTGTCTTGAGGAGATTAACCAGAAATATTTCCAAGTTTTACTATCAGTCAAATTTCCTCTTCTAAAATTGTCATAAAAAATTAGTCTCGTCATTCGAGGCTTAGCTATACTGAGTACATGTTGTGCTGTATCTGCTCATGGATTGGTCTAACATTCACTTAATATTTCACTCAGTAAGCACAGGCAGAAGCTTCAGATCCAGAATACAGCCTCTAGAGAGTGGAAGACCTCATGCTTACACCCAAGGACATATTTTGGTTTTAACTGTCCAGAAATATTTCCATTGTGTTTCTTAGAGTTTTGCATGAACTTTTTGCATTATTCCACTGAGACACACACACTCTGCATTCGATGTTACAAAGTGCTGTTCTCATGCACTGTAGCATCTTGTTGCCAAAGAATAGCTATGTCTGCACTCATTTTCTAAATGGTTTAGCAGTTTGCTCTTGTTATTTTTCTACCAGATATATCTCTAATATCTGTATTTCAGAAAATATTAAAAAATATATAAATTTCTCACCAAAAAGTACTAGCTACTTCATATTGTATAAGATTACTACTGATAGTAAATTACGATGAGCATTACCGGTTTTTATTTACTGACTCCTGAAGTAGCTGCTGATTCTAGCACTGTCCATCCCTACAGTGGTGCTACAGGTGCTTCAGCAGTGACCAAATGATACTCATGTCTTTCTTTAAATAACCTTGCCTGCAGAGATCCTGAAATTACTGTTTGAAGACCCCAAAGCAAACAATTATTCTCAAGAGACAGTTCTGATATAGGATATAATGTTTCAACATAACCTCTGACAAATGGTTGATGTGAAATAAAGTACATCGGAGAGCTGAGGGGGACATTTTCTCCTTGGCCATTGGCCATACTGTAGAATTTAAAGTTAGAAATTAACAAATCCAAAATTTTTTTTTTTTTTTTACTTTCTGCCTGTAATAAAAAAATACACTGATTATGAGAATGATACAATTATTATGTAAAATCTTATTGTAATAGCTGTCACTAATAACTTACTACCCTGCTTTTCAGAGCACTTGCATCCCTGAAAATGAGATTAGAACTGCAACAGTTTTGTGGTGTCTGGGTGCATCAAAAGTATCGCCTGGAGAACTGCCAATTACTTAAAGCGTATTCGTCCCAAGCACGTACCCAAATTAATGCCACATTCAAGGCTTCAAACTTGCAACTTTCCATCTGGCTTTCCTTTGCTTCTGAGGAACCCATCTCTATGGGGGAAGGAGGAAGAACATTGGATAAATGCAAGTTTGTCTGTGTTACTGTTACTTGGTAAAAAAGTTCGGATGGTGATCAAACTCTTTGAAAATTTAAAATTAAAGTATCAAACTACTGATTATGAACTTCAGGTCTACAGTCTATAAGTTTGTTCCTCTGCAGATCTGTAAATCTCTAAAAAATGCAGTAATTTCTATAATGGTAAAATGAAAACTAACAAATAGAAAGTGCAGAACACATGAAAGATCAGCAAGATAGCAAAAAACCTACTTAATAAAGAACTTAAACATCTAATATCTGAGTGATGTAAATGCCCAGTCCTAAGTTAAATCGTACTGAGGCCTACTTTGGCAAAAAAAGCCGCAACAAAGTAGAGTGAGAGTATAAGACATACAGAGAAAAACAAAAGAAACGAAAGGTTACACGAGAAAAATCACGTTAGCATTAAGAAGCAATTTAGGATCAATACATGAAGACTAAGTATTGCTGTTTATTCTGATGCCATTAATAGTAGTAGCATCACAAAAATACAGAATCAGGATTATGTACTCAGAACAATGCGAGTACTGAACTGCGAAAAAATTTAATCCCCCCCACTAACACAACACAATATTATTCAGTTCACCAAAAGAATATATTCTAAACAAAATAAACTTGTATGACATGGAAATTTAAATTATACATGAGATTTTATCCCACTGAAAATATGAAACATTTAGGAACAGTTGTGAAACACTGTTTCACTAATCCTTTCAAAAAATGTTGCATTAATTTTGTAGAAGATGATGTTGCATTTACAACTGGAAGGGCAATACATGCATATCAATCACTTTTTAGACTATGATCTTTGGGAGAAACAGGGCATTTCTCACCTCCTAGAAGCTGACACAATCTGGCACGTATGGGATGGGTTTATATAACTTTTTTTCTCTTGCCTGATTTAGCCTGGTCTAAAACAGTATTGAAGTTTTTTCCTGTCTCTGTCATCTCACAGCTTCATGAAACTCTCCCTATGTAAGCTTTGGTATGCTGTGCTAGGAGCTATTGCTCCATCACCTAAATCTGGAACAGATATTCTATTGTTGCTCATTCTTTCTATAGCACCTTTCCTGGAAAGAAAACATCTCAGGAATGGGATTGCAATTTGCTCACATTTCCAAATAATCCTTTTCACAGTTTGTGGAAAAAGTTGTATGGCAATGAAATTGAGATGCACATATCAGTCTGTTCTCCCAACAAAACCCTTCCCCAGTATTTACTGAACAGAAGGCAATTTTCCTACAGTATTAATGTAATGCCAAGAAATCTTTTCTCATGGATAAATATTTCATCACTTTCCAATGGTAGAGTAGCAAGATGTTTCTATTCCTCTCCAATATATGAGAGGAATAGTACAACCTACCATATTTCTTCAATTCTCATCCATCATCTTCTAAGATGCCATGGAATAAACAGGGTATGGCTGCTTGACTTAGAAACATATCACTGTTATTAAACCCCTGAGAAATTTAAAATGTGCCCTTTTCCTATAGGGCTAAGCTACACAAGTTCCTTGTAGAAGATATCTCCTTTCAAAAGGAATTTGATGTGTTACTTAGATTCAAGGTGAATAACTTCATGGAATATTACCTGAAGTACTCAAAACAGAAAAAAAAAGAAAAAAGAAAAAAACCAAACCAAAACAAAAAACCCCAAACCAAACCAACCAACCAACCACCCAACAAAAACAAACTCCCCCAAATAAGCAGTGCCCAGGAGTCAGTATAAGGAATAACAGAAGATCAGGCTGTAAGTACACTGACAAGTCTGGATCAGGAAATACTACAGGGGAGTATTTCACCCTAATGTGTCAATCTTTAGTTGTGCAATGCCCATAGGGGTGTATTCTGCCACCATTACTCATGTCAAGTAATCTATTATGCTAGGAGGTGTTCCTACTGACTTCAATTTCAGTTGATTTCACCCTACCTAGTCATAGATATGAAATTCTTCAGCATCAGAAATTGCAGCTGACAGAGGTTCTTGGCTCAGCTTAAGGTATCTGTAGGTCGTCAACCCATGATAAGTAAATGACAAATATAAATATATCTCTCATAGTTGTACTTCTGATACACTGATTGCAGTACTATTTTTGAAGTATATTTCTCAGTCTAAATAAATCTGGCTCTTAGAGATTAAGGGAATATTAAAGCTTAAACTGTGAAGTGTGTGCTTATCCTGGAGAACTCTCATGTATACTACCAGTAAAAAAAACAAAGCCAAGGTAGAAAAAGAAGTCTAAGATCCCCATCCAGCAAATCTGAACTCTGTTGTCTGAAAAGAAAAGGACTGAAGAATATCTGACCTATTCATACATCTGGAGTCCAACACTTGCATACATTATTTAAATGGCTTTGTAGTTTTTAGTGTAATTTTACTGAAGTGTTCTTGTTGGGATTTTTTTTCACATTTTAAAAATTGAAATATGTCAACAAGATTTAGACATCTAATATTATTCTGTTGCTTTTCCCAGCAGAATTATCATTCATCAACCAACATTAGCAGTGCCATATCAGGTTGAACAATGGTCATGTGGGGAGGAAAACCTCAACCATGAGAAGGAAAGCTGCGGAGGCAATATCCAGACATCAGGGGTTCCACGACAGGGCAACTGAATTAAATTGTAAAGAAAACCAAAGCTTTGGAAGAGATATCCTTATGGGAATTGATGTCAAAAAGTCACTGTTCTTGCAGCCATGTAGTCAAATAGGCTTATCACAGCAGGTAAAGCTCTTCCAAAGGCATACAAGTTATCATAATTCTCCTCTTTTCCCCTTGGAAGGTGAGTTATTCTTGATGAAATTGCTTTGGTTTCAAATAAAATAAAATAAAAAAAAATTCAGTCCAAGATTGTTTCAGACTTTATAGAGCACTTTCTTAAATGCATCTCACATACCAGTAAGGTAGATGTGGAGTTGTTTTACTGCTCCAATTTCAGGGGTTTTGAATTAGCATAAAGGGTTGGAATTATTCAAAGACGGAAGTTAGCATTAGTGCTGGAGCCTAATTAAGCTTACCTAAGCAGTTATACTCTTGTTTTGCTTTTAGCATGGGAGAAACAGGATGCTTTGTTGTGTAATTAAGAACAGTAGGCCACTACACAATGTTGGCAAAGCTGTTTTCCATTGTAAGAACTGCACAACGTCCTCTACTGCACAACATTAATTATTAGATGGAAGAGTCGTATTTTGAATAGTGTAAGTGGTTTTGCATAAATGCTAGCAATCAGGCAATAATTTTATGCCTTACCACAATACATTTTTAATAATCCTGGGACTTCTGTCTGTCAATAAAGGATAATCTGTAATAGAGCTGAAAAAATATCTAGACCTAACTATCTTTTTGTGCATTTTCATCTTCCAGGTAAACAGAATCTTTTAAACTGTGTTGTCTTTATTTATTCATTAAAATTTTAGTTTTGCAATAGTTCCAGTCCTGAGACTAAAAAATTAGAAGATTTGCACAAAATTGTATTTTTTCTCTTTTTCTGAATTTTCAGTTATTCTTGCCTGATGTTTTCAAGCTGTTCTCCACAGCTATGAAAGCTAGAAACATGCACATTTTAAAATGAAAGGTGAGAGTCTCTTGTTATCGCTTGTGTCCAGCAGCTGGTGCTTCAAGTACAGCATTAAATAGTGCAAGACTTATGATAAAGCAGCAAGAGCTGGGTTTGTTTGGGAATATGGGTTATTGGTAGAGAATAACATTCAGCATTGGCTAAAAAGAGACGTTTAGTGTGGGATGGGATTTGGTTTCTGTGAGTGTTTTCTAAAGCTGTTCTAAGGAGCTTGACAGTGTCTGTTTCCAAATGATTTTTGTTGTTAAAGCAAAAAGGCTACAACAGAAAGGAAAAACTGACTTTCTCAAAAATTCTGTTAAAGGCATAGAATCAACCTCCTAGCACACTAAAAAGAAGAATATTTTCTTTTTCTCTTTTGCTTTTTCATTAGGTGTTTATTAGCTATTTGCAACAACAGAAAGTAGAAGTGGTTGGGAAAAATTTTCAATTTCTTTTTTTAAGCCTGGCTGAGTTTGCCTCTCTATGGGCACTGCAAATTGTGAATTATGGGGGGACAGGGCAGAGTCACTCTGCCAGGTCTACAAGGTAACACCTTGTGCTTATCAGAAGGCCAAAACAGAGCATGAGAGTAGTTTCAATTTACAGTACACTGAAAGATGTATTTCCTAGCAAAATAACCTCAGGCATAAGAAGAGGAAAAAGCCCCTTCCTTGGGCCATGTTCTAACCCTCCTTGCCTTGCATTTACTGGTGAGTGTCTGGGGATTGTCTAGGAATTTGTACTAAAATTAACTTGCATGCTAATTTCTACTGTTCTGTTTGCCTGTGCTCATGGGGAATGCCATTTCAGCTGGACAAGGATGGGAAAAAGGAATGGTTAACCTTGCCTCCAATTGTGCTACTTAAAAGGTCAAATTTGTCAGTGAAGTTTAACACTAACCTTGGCTTTTAAGCTGTACGCATCCCTGTTCCCACCAACTCCTTCTTTCCTTTGACCTCACTTCGAATGTTTTTTGCAAAAATATTTTATCAAGTGTCAAAGATAAACTTAAGCAGGAAGCACCTGACTACTAGATGATCATTTGAGGTGTGCTATTCAGTCTTGGACTCCAATATTTAATTTTCTTTTTCCTGTACATCTTCATTCAGCAAAATACACTTAATGTAATCTTAGAGATATGTATAGTCTCTGAGAAATAAAGAAGAATGTCTTTCCTGCTTAATTAGACATGCTTTTGAGCATTTTTCTGAACCATGCCCTAAAATGAATTTGAAAAAAAAGCAAAAGTAGATCCAATATTCCTCATTTTATGCCGTCAATTTCTTGCCTACAGTCATTCATTGAGGGAAAGTTATAAGGGCATTTAAAAGCAGTTTAAAGTTCTAGATGACTGACTCATAAGCACAATTTAGTTTGTTATTTTGGTTTTTTTACTGTCAAGATTCAGTCATGGTCATCCACTAGGGACAAGAATCCTTTCTTAAAGTTTGGTATGGTCTTTAGTTATACAAAAAAATCTTAATCATCTTGGAAAATCTCTGCTTCAAAATGAGTGATTTTCCCCAGTATCAAACAGAATATGTCATTTACGGTTATCAGAAATGCCAAATTGACTTTAAAACAAATATTATCTAGAATTTGGAAGAACCCAATCTACAATTGCTTTAGTCAAATGTTTTGACTGACTCCCTTTTATCAACAGGAGTGAGCTGTGCTGTACTGGCCTACGAAATCTATAGATACTGTCACCTTGCAGTCCCGATTGGACAAAATAATGAAGAATGCTAATTCAAAATCCCTCTCTTTTTTCCTCTCGTCTAAATTTTTTTTCTTTTCCCTTTTTTTTTTTTTTGGTAAAAAAAGGTACACTGACAACATTTCATAAGTTCATCTAGAAAAATGCATAAATTTATTTTCTTTTTAAACCTATCTAATTTGCTGTCCACATTCTTATTAAACACGAACTACTCCATACAACTCTGCCAGGAGCAAAATAGCCCATAGTATAACTCCTCCATAATGGACTCATTTAAAATCATGACTTATTCCAGGTCTAAGGCAATCATACATTATTTTTAGCTGTTTCTGCTCTCCTTGACACAGGCATGGGAGTCAGGTACTTAAGATCCTACACCACAGGATTTCAACTGGAATAGTATACCTACAAGATATCTCTTCCTCTTAAATTTAAAGCTATTTCATTCGTGAACTGACATTGTTTTTCGTCAAAGCCAGCTGGATTACACAATGTCAGAAAAGAGAGCCAATAACAAGCCAGTAATTTAGCCAATATGTCTACAATAAAATAAAAGCTAAAACAAAATCGGAACGGTTTTGTCCTAGATAGCAAACTTTCTGTCATAATAAACTTACCGTTCTGAATTTCAAATTATTGCACAAGCATAAAGAATCTAAAAATAAATATTTTACCTAAATAAACTTTCAGAGATACATATACGTTGTGAATTTTTGCAGTGAGACACTTCCATTTCATCTTCAAAGTCTTATGCTAAATGTAGAAGGAAGCCATTAATGTCCCATCATTTATAAATGATCTCTGCTTCTACATAATGCTTCAAAGCCATTTTTAAGCCATTTAAGCTTTTTCAATTTGCACTAAATATCTACCAAGAGATTATATTTTAGAATTTAGAGCAATATTTAAACTGATATGATAGACTTAATTTTAAATAAATTTTAGTATAAAAAATATCGTTTCTCAAGATATACAGCACTTGATTTCCCTCTTCTGATCATCCAGAGAGAAAACAGAAGCTTTAATGTTAAATTCTTTGAGTTGTTCCTAAGCTATTAACTTACATGGTATCCAGAATATGAACCACCACTGTGGCTATAAAAGCTATGGCTTCCCAAAAACTGATTCTTGCTTTTAAACACATAAAAAAAATTATTTGAGAATTATTATTACATTAAAAAAAATTATTCCATTTTTTTAAAAGAGAAAGGAGCATAATATTTTCTTTCCTTGCTTTTGAAGAAACAAACCTGATAACAATTTGGGAAAGTTATCTGCCAGGGTCACCTACCCTTCTTAAAGCAGTGGGTGGCTGGAAGGAAAAGCAGTTTATAAAGTAAGGGTGCTTCTGAAAACTTTTGTATGACAATGCTAATGGAGGAGAAATAGGGAATACAAGGTCAGAACCAAATCCTGCTGCAGGCAACATCCCAGTCATCTCTCAGCTACCCCCTTCTCACGTGTCTTTTCTCACTACCCATATTGTCCAGTCGGACAGAACTAACTCTGGGTTAGAAACTGCCTCATAGAGGTTACTCTACCTTTTTCAGGCAAAATGGGAAGGCAGATCTTCCCATGCTATCTGTTAATACTCTTTAGCTTTTTAACTGTTTGGGGCAGCAACAGTAAATTTGTATGTTTGCACGGTGCCTCTGGCAACTACTACATTATACTGAATAAAAATGCTGCAGAGAGGACTTCTGCTGAAAACCACTATCTTTACCACACTGCCTGCTCTGGATTTTTTTCAGTACTTACCATAATAAAACAACCTTGGAGTGGGCACTGTGTCAGGAGTCAAAGGGATAATGATGATGTGGCCATCAACAAGGAGTATTTTGCTGAGAGCCAAAATCCTTTCCAAGTTGGTGCTAAGTGAATCTCAAGTAGAAATTGTCATACAATTTTTATGACTGGGGGGAAGCACTAGCCCAGTAACTCTTGACTTTATCATTATAATTTTATATTCAATTAATACCCATTTTAATATACAAAACAGTTTCCTTGGAAATATAAAGCAGAATTTTTGGCCTGTTTGAAACAAGCAGATGGTGAATGAAGGGGAAAGGATGGAGACAGAAGTAGTTTTGGAATTTCTCAATTTTTTACCTGTTCACCGAGAAAATAGATAAAGTCAGCCTCAGCACCACAACCAACTTTTCAATGAGTTGGCTAGAAGGACTTACAACAGTAATACTATTCTGCTGGCTTGTCTTGTATATGTAGTAAATATTATGTTACATTTTCACCTAAACTTTATAAAGACCTTTAAAAATAAGTCATAAGAGAGCATACACAGAAACACAGGATAGTTTCTCAGTCACAATGTACAGAGGGACAGATATGCAACAGTATCTCACAATGAATTACTTGTGTTCTGGAAGTTATCTCTGTTCATGGAGGTTCCAATTTCCTTCAATAATTAGCTGTTTTAGAATCCTAGAATATCACCAATTGGAAGGGACCCATATGGATCAAGTCCAACTCCCTGCTGCTCGCAGGACTACCTAAACCTGAACCACAGAACTAAGAGCATTGTCCAGACACTCTGAATTCTGACAGACTGGGTGCCAGGACGGCTTCCCTGGAGAGCCTGTTCCAGTGACCAACAACCCTCTCAGTGCAGGACCCTTTCCTAAGGTCCAGCCTGAACTTCCCCTGATGTAACTTGATTCTGTTGCCTCATGTTCTATCACCGCTCACCAGGGAGAGGAGAGCAGCACCTCCCATCCTCAAGGGAGTTGTCAACTGTGATGAGGTCACCCCCGAGCCTTCTCTTTTCCAGGCTCAACAAACAAGTGCCCTCAGCTGCTCCTCCTAAATCTTGCCCTCAAAACCTTTCACCATCTTGGTCACCCTCCTCTGGACATGCTCTAACAGTTCGATGTCCTTTTTGTGGCACCCAAAACCACACACAGAGCTCGAGGTGGGGCTGTGCCAGTGCAGAGCAGAGCAGGACAATCCCATCCCTTGCCTGGCTGGCGTTGCTGTGCCTGATACCCCCCAGGAGACAGCTGGCCCTTTTGGCTGCCAAGGCACACTGTTGACTCCTATCCAATGGCCATCAACCCAAACTGCATATCCCTTTCTGCAGGGCAGCTCTCCAGCCTCTCATCCCCGTATTTATGTGTATAAACAGTATTTCTCCATCCCAGGTGGAGAAATGTCCACTTGCTCTAGTTGAATTTCGTATGGTGGGTGATTGCCCAGCTCTCTAGTCTACCCAGATCTCTCTGTAAGGCCTCTCTACTCTCAAGAAAGACCACAGCACATCCTAGTTTAGTATTATAGGCAAACTTACTTTATGTACATTTGACTCCTGAATCCAGAAAATTTATAAATATGTTAAAGAGCACTGACCTAAAATTAGGTCCTGAAAATTTGAAAAATATCTCATTCAATCTTTTATCTGTGGTTGTATATAATTACAATTCAACCAAAATCAGAAAATTCAAATAATGTTTTGCCTTTTCCACAACTGGACAAAACTACAATCATTTCCAAAATGAATACTTCTTTCTGTATGCTTTGAAAAGCTTCTGCCACCTTTGAGTGAACTTAAGAGACACTTCAGTCAATGTGAGCAAAGGTGTCTGAGCATGGCACTCACG
Source organism: Monarcha castaneiventris obscurior (assembly GCA_026261815.1). Lineage (NCBI taxonomy): Eukaryota > Metazoa > Chordata > Aves > Passeriformes > Monarchidae > Monarcha > Monarcha castaneiventris. The sequence continues at coordinate 4,798,628 of JAMPIT010000467.1, read as the reverse complement.
ATTTAGGATTCAGACTATATTGGTTACTGGTATTTGTTGGGGGTTTTTGCCAGAAACTACATTTGCAATGGCACTGCCAGAACATTCCATTGTTGTCTCCCCTTCAAGCTACAATCCTGCCATACTGGGAAAAGAGTGTTGACTATCCTAATAGCACAAAGAGATTTAACAATCTCTTTCCACCAGGTTCTTCACTGGTAACTTGAATTCTGTGTTCACTGAAAATTATCACAACAGATCATGAATGTGCTGAGCAAAATAATTCTAAAATCTAAAAAAAGCCTTGATTCTGTTAGTATTGAGCATTTATCAAGAGTTCTACGGGTTTGATGGCAATACTAAATTGTTGAGAAGAGCCATTATAAACTCTAGCTACACATATTAGTTCAAGTGTGGGGTAGTGAGGGGAGTAGCTAGAACAAATATAGTAAGTGGCTAGTAACAAAAGATGTTATTTATGTGTCTAGATCTGATGCAGGAATGTAGAGGAAAAACTAAAGCACTAAGGTAGGGTCAAGGCCACCATGCTTTCACAGGAGTCTGGGAAAAGCGGTGTGTTCAAAAGATTCCCTGATACAAATATTTCTGACTTTGTTCTCTCATCACAGTTGCTTTTTGCTACCTGTGAATCTCAGTTGCCTGAACAGTTTTGCAGTATCTAACATGTCACAGTGATGCCTTCAAATTTTATTAAGGTTTTCCAATCATTTTCTAGTTTCCTGATGAATTAGCCTGCCAAAACCACTTTTTAACAGATTTTATAATAATTGAGTATTTTTTGGATAAGTACTGAATTGGGTAGCCACAAAAATATAATTTATTACTGCTGATAGGTGCTTTTCTTTGGGAAATAATTGCTACCTGGAAAATTAATTTACTTTTTATTATTAAAAGCTGTTGGGGAACAATATAAAAATTACAGACTCCTCAACTCTGTAAAATCCTTGGCATAAAGAAATTGAATAGGTTTTTTCAGGTTTGCTTATTTTCTTTCACTTGCCATTTTTGAGTGAGATTTTGGGGGTTATCCATCTTACGCAAATATTTTTAAGCCAATTATTTGCTAATTTTTCTGCCTTGGATAGATACAGAATTTGGTGCATAAATTCATCCCATTCTTTACATAATTAGTCTTTTTTCGGCATACAAACTAAATATATATTTCAAAATTAGAACTGACGTCTATACATCTGACGTCTTGTTTTCTACAGATCGATTAACTCCATTTTTACAGCATCTTGGAATCTAGAAATCAAAAAATCCCCATTTGGAAATGGTTTACATCTGTACAGCTGAAAGTCATGCATTCTGAATAGCAGCTTCAGATTAACATTAGACATTGTGAAATCTCTTTCAAAATACATCATGAACAGTAAAACTGAGAACATTTCTATAAAACAATTTATATAGAGCTGCTAATCTAAATACAAATGCTGTGCTTCAAAAGCTCACATCACTTAGGAAAATGTTCTCTCTAAAGAATTTGAAAATTAAAATGTCTGCATGTTGAAACACATCTTAATTTAAAATGCTTAAAAGTAAGTAGCAATCTTCTTATTTTTCTGTGTGACACAATTATGGAATAACAAGGAGGAACATTTTTGAAGTATATTTAACAAGTAGCTTGTTTCAGCCTGGATATTAGCTTGATTTACCATCTGCAGAATTACCAATAACATGATGCATTTATTACCCGTAAAAGCTATTAGCAGGTCATTTTGTTCAGTTCATCATATGTGTCTTGAGACACAATCTGGCGTCTAACAGATTTTCATACATTGATGTCACAGAGAATCAGACTGTTCTTTAATTGATTGTTTCTTGCTAGACTACTTTGATTAAAACAGGTTGTGCTATTTGCTTTTAGTTCTACATTTCTCTACTTTAAATGCATGCTCAGGAAAGCCAGAAATTATTCTCATTTCCCTAGATTTGTCTATCTCAATGTGTATGTGATAATCCTTGTAATCAAGCTGTTTAAAAACTGTTCCAGTTATTCTAAACCCATTACTCCCTTCTCAATTAATACAATCAACACAATGTTTTAAAAGCTATTCATCTTTCCAGGCCAAATTGTTACAGGAATTTTAGATCTTAAGCCTTGGAGAAATGAGTGCATACAGAGGAATGACATCTGAAGAAAGTGATTTTTTTTCCTTTAATTTACTGAGGGCAGGCTCATAAGCTGGGCTTTTGCAGTAGGAAAAGAGACAACTGTTCTAAATAACAGGATGCACCAGAATATCTGTGGACATTTTGCTTGGTGCTTAATTTGAAAGTACAGTCTCATCTGTCCCCCAAAGGCCAGATCTATGCTCCATGGGGAATAGAATACGTATCATGTGGTTTATACTTTCGCTTCTTCAAGAAACAGAAATTTGAAATAGGACTGGATGTATCAAGGAAATAAAAATGAAAATAAATGAAAATAAAAGAATGCTGGTTTTAAGTTTATCAGGTGCATAATTCTACCAAAAATATTATGGTTAACAAAATTCAATTTACTATTTGAACTGTGAACTTTCTTTTTCATTTGGTGATAATTCTCAGCTGATTTAAATTGGTATAATTACCTAGCAATTAATGGATTTATGTCATCTTACATTGTCTAAAGATTTTTATGTATATTAAACTCTATTAATTATTTATGCTTATTATATATTAAAAAATCACTCCATGCAAAAACACTATTCATGGCCAAGGTAAGACTGGAGTGGTGCATAAAACTTGTGCTTTTTCCTTTTGCCCTAAGATGTGGTTTATCCTGCATGGCATTTCTTTCACGCTGTACCACTTTTGTTGTATATAATTATTCTGCATGTTGGTACCCATTATGAATTGCCTACAACTGTAAAGAGTACAACTACCTGCAGTAGTGTGGATCATCTGTAAAGCTGAGCTCTCCAACACAGTGATTTCCCATTCTTGCTTACACAGTTTTTTGGCTCTTTTATGTGATGAATACAGAAAAAAATATGTAAAAGTATTACAGAAGTTAAAAAAATTAATTTCTTGGACATCTTTTATATTGCTAAAATTATTGATTGTAATGTGAAGTAGAATTTTCGATGTTCTTTTTTACATACTAAATATAATAATCTGACTCCAGAGACAGATGCTGCAGTATTTATGGCTGTGTGATATAAATCACCTAAAGAGAGAAGAATTAAAAGAAAATCAAAATGAGAGGGAGGGAGGGAGGGAGAGAAAGGAGGGAGAGAAGGAGGGGCAAAACCTGCATCTTGATGAGTTGCACTTTCCCCCATCACAGATACAAGGTCAGTACTGTTTTCCTTAAAGCTACAATTCCATTCCTAAGTATAGTTATAGTAATACTGGGAGAACTCTGTACATCTTTTTTATCATGATTGTATGAACACAGAAGTACTATGAAAAACCTAGTCCTACTTGTGTCAGCTAATCCTTTTGCATTTTCAGATTTACTGCATACCTACCTAAACAGAAGACACCATGGCTGGTAACAGGCCACATCTAAGTTTAGGAGTGTCTTAGACTCTAGTTAAAGAGAAAGGAAATTAGCCACATATGATGGGAAAAATAAACTCAGAAAATACAGACATCTATCAGGGTCCTTAAAACATTCTACTTTCTCTTCCCAGAATGACATTAGAGAATTGCCTCTGTACTACCAAGTTAGAGTCTCACTTGGCTTCCAAATAAAAGGTAGGTGTATGCTGTGGCTTAACCTATCTGTCCCAGCACTGATAGCAGACTCTAGGGGTCCTTTGCTCTCACCAGCTCTTTAATACAAATATTCGGAAGAGGTGACCTATTCCAAGTATGTGCCATTCTATACCAACCTTTTAGAGACTACTTGAAGAAAAACTTTACTCACCTATTCAGGCAGGTACATAACATTACTAGTTTTCAGAAAATGGCTTGGAGAAGACCAAAGGAATGAGCCAGGGAGAGTGGGCACCAGTGATTTGCTTTGACAGGACAGGAAGTAATGGCAGGGGGGAAAAAAACAAGCAGGGAAAAGACTGATAGTGACAAAATTCATAAGATCCTTTGGAAAAGAAGATACTTTCAAATGCAGGAGGAGAGTAACAAAGAAATACTGCAAAAAAGGTCAGATAGATGTATGATAGGACCCAAAGTGAAAGCACTGTATACAAAAAGAGAGGTGGGGAAAGTAGACAAGCAGTCAGCAGATGACAGAGAAAATACAGCCAAAACTGTCATTGCTTTTTCAAATGTTGAAGATCCCTGCTTTGACAATTTCCTAGATGCCTTCTCTCCAGAAATCCCCATAGAGAGAGGGTGTCTTCCAAAGGAGAGGGAAAGCTATCACCTTGGTTCCCAATGATTACTGGTCTCTGCTTGCACTACAGTTATTTGTTTCAATGCAGTCTTACTCATTCTCCCACCCCATGTAAAGAGGTTTATTTTTGACTGCTTGTGTGCCTCAACCTCACCACTGGAGAATCTTAACTTCCTCAATCTCATTTCTACTTTGGTAGCTTAGTCAACGGGGAAATTTAACATAGGAAATAAAACACAAATACAGCCAAGTTGTTGAATTTCCAATAATAATTAAAAAATAATCCAGTTCCAATGACTATTCTGATTATCTTAACAAACTGCAAGGTGGGCCTCTTGGAGTAAATATTCCCAAACTACAGTCCAAAGCTTTTTGCATTACTGAGCTCTAAATTCTGAAAATATCTACATCTTCTGTTACATAGAGGGGTGGAGCTCCTATTACTCTAACTTAGAACTGCACTTATGTAAGAGATGGCAGGTAAAGACCACATGATGCCCTCTTTATTGAAAAGCATTTAATTTCTATTTAAGATGCAATAAGAAGTGGCACAATGTTCTTTCACCCTTTTCTACTCTTTCCCCCGTCCCCTCCTCCCCCTCCATTTTTCTTCTTTCTTGCATCTGGTTTACAATGTAATTTTTCTCCCTGTGAATGGTTCTGAATAAGAATACCAATGACAACCCTCTACACTTCATAGCAAAGAAAAAAGAATTCAGAATATTATCAATGAATATAGACATACACTTTTGTCTTTTGTATTAGTTACAAGTCCATTTAAACCTCCAAAATTGGAAAACACTACTTCTTTATTACCCCACTGTTAAAACATAAGACCAGCTGACAGAAATGAAACCTTATATATGGGATATCTGTAAACCTCTCAGAAGACCAAAAATATTTTACAGTCTGTAGAGGATTAGAAAATAACTTCACTAATTAATGACATGCAACCATCTCTGGTGAAGACCTTGTCAGTCATTCAAAGCAGACATATGTCATGTCAATTCTATTTCGTGGGTAATGGTGGGGAATACTATGAGCAACAAATCTTTCTCAAACTACAGAGAAAATGCAGATATAGATTGTAGTTGCAAGAGTATGGAAAATTGCAAGGATACAAGAAAGCAATGCCACATCTCTTGCAAAAATTGCTCTGAGCCTTCAGCAACCAGAAACTGCCGGACCCCACTCTTGCTTCTGAGTTAAACTGAGAACCTTGAGAACAGACTTTCTGAGGTTTTAACTCGGCACATACTCAGAGGAAAGAGTGCCACCTACTGAGAGCAGGCATTGAAACATGGCTTGTTCCCGATTTAACACATTCTCCCTCTTTTCTTCCTAACAGGTAAAAAGCAATGAGCATGTTTTAACATTCCAGTCTGGATATATATGTATGTTTCATGGATGTTCAAAATTAAAAGAAAAAAAAAATCTCATACAGAGTGTGGAAATTCACATTCAAAGAACCCAACAAGCCAATATGACTTTGGACAACTGGGTTAATCACAGCAGTGACAACCAGTCTCCTGGTCAGCAATAGGACAAAGGCTAAGAGGCAGTGGATGAGTTAACTATAGCAACAAAACTGAGGAGGAAGAGGGAAGGAATTATGTTTTTGAGGAAAGGAGACAAAAAGAACTGACTCATGTAGCAAAGTATGTGTTGTATTTCTTCAGTTTCTGAAGATAGTTACAGTGTGAACATCACTGAGCTTGTTTTTACAATTGTGGTCTCTGTTTGCTTTTCCCTGTTTTACATATCATTGCATCACCACTGGCAAAAGTGACATACGAGCAGAATGTTTTATGTGGAATTAAGCTGCACAGAAATAATGGCATAGAGTAGATGGCCCATACTACCAATTGCTGGCAATGTGCTTGACTGCACTCAACAGTATTATCTGGTTCATGAATACAGATCAACCACTTCTGCTACTTTTAAAAAATATTATGCTATTGCAAGAAAAAAAATATTGTTTCAGGCATACAAAATATTTATGGGACAATCCGGCATCACGGCAAAGTGCAGAATAGGGTAGGAAGGAAAAGCACTGGGGAGAGAACAATTTTGGAAGAAGAATGTGCCAGTGATAAGAGCCACAGTGCTGCTTACTCCTGCAAAGCTGCAGCCTCTGTGTGCCCTGCACGCTCGCCGGCAGCGGGTCAAGGGGCAGAGCCTTCACATGCTAACATAAGGAAAATCAATTTCAGCCCTCAGCGGACTCAACTACTGGAACAAAAGGCAACCCAAGCAATTGCTCTATGGCACTTCACATACTTCTGGCATGGTGCAGGCTGCCCACCACTCCCAAACCTGCACCGGTTCTAGAGCAGCCTGAGAAGAAATACAGACTGCTCTGAAGTCTCTGGCTTCACAGATATAATTTCAGATTCAAAGCTGTTTATGAAGAAGTCCAACCAGTTCTCTGCATCTAAAATGATTCTTTGGCCAAACAGAGCTCTTTATTTCCTTAAGACAGTCATTAAAGCACACAGAGTAAACTAAGGTGGAATGACTAGGTTGTACTAAGTAAAGCTATCAGAAAACAAGTGTAAGGCTTAGTCTTTATATTTTAATTAAAAGCTCATTGTTTATTTAACAGTTAAATACATGCTACACAAGACCAATCTTTCTGTACCTCTTTGTTTTGTGGAATGAAAATTCTTGTCAGCCCTCCTGATAGCTGCAAAACTGCAAAGGACTGCCTCTTCTCTATTATTACTTCTTAAGCTCTAGCAATCAATGGGCCCAAGATAAAAGCAGAATGTAGAAGGGCAAAAAAAGTGGGACAAGGAGAAGAAGAATAGTTCTTGTCCTGGAGAATTTACTAGCAGATGTCTCTGATTTTCTGGCTTTCCTAAAGCAATTTTGATTCACCTCAAACTCCCAGATAATTTGTGAACAGGTTGTTATAATTGTTATAGAAAATGTTTTTGAGGCTTTTTCAGTGTTAGAGAAGCTCTTCAAGGACAGTTAACCCAGTAATATCCACTGAAATCAACAGATACAATTGTGACACTTAGTTATGAAACCAAGCAGACTAACTGGGTAGACACTCTGGGTGGATACCAAAGAATTGCTGTTCAAAATAGCAATCATAGACCTGTCCACTTACATTGTGCTCCTTGCTGGGAGAGGCAGTGCCATGCTCTGACTCTTTTCTGGAGCGTGAGGATGCTGCCTTCCTGGCAAGGGTGCAGGGAGCTGGCCCAACTGCTGGATCCGCACTGCGCCAGCGACGCTTGCTGTGGTCTGCCTGAAAGACTGACTCATCCTTCTTCATAATACATCATGTGTTATTTGCTTGAATGTGCTACAGCTATGTTTATGCAAAAATAAAGAAACTGGATAATGACTCCTAATGATAACATATGAAGTCTAAATTATTTTGGAGGAGGAGAGTTAAATGCAAGCTGCTTGTTTACTGTCATAATTAAGGAAACTATTTGAACACCCAGCTAACATCATGCACTGCTAAAGGTCTGTAGATCATCTACAGAAGAAAATGACACACTTTTTACATTACCAGTTTCAGCAGAAATGTTCAATCTCTGAACATTCAAGCTATCTGCTTCAAAACGCCAGAGATTTATATTTATTTTTCCACATGCACAGTAGTCCTACTACCTCCAGTAGGATCTGCCAGACACTGTCCACTAGCTCCCTAACAAGGCCCTCCGTGGGATAGGGAAGTCTGCGGTGACTCTCATCAAATCAGGGTGACAGACTAATCACACTGGGAGCACTGTGTATGAGAGAGCAGAAATGGGGGGAATATCCCCTGCATGATTTTTGCCTCCATTAGAGCAGCTTAAAGGAAATGCTGTGTCAGTGGGTTTGATGCATCCAGGGACTGAATGTAAACAACATGGTACAACTCTAGAAACTGCCATCATAAAATATTTTAAGAGGCAGAGTAGAGTAAAATAAAATAAAAATGTCTTTTTATGTGATATCTCAGAGTAATTCAGGATTTATGGTACCTTAACCTTTAGAATCCAAAATATTAAGCTATGTTTCTTAGAGATAATAACTCGGTTGTCCCTCACTTATGTGTCTTAGATAAAAGCCTACTGCCACAGAATCCATGAATGCTCAAATACCCTTGCGGGCCTTTAGTAGTAAATCTTATGGAATAGCTTATGGCCAATGTAATGGCCCACAGTAGCCTGCGAATATCATGAATTCTAATAATACTTACATCAGTAGAAACATGAAGTAATGTCTCCATTGTAATTAAATGATGTATTTAGAGCAGTGCACTAAATGGTCCCCTAGTGTGTTGGTGATATATTCTAATAGTCTTCTCTTTACAGCCCCCACACGGTAATATTCATGCTTTATTCTGGAGGGCTTTGCTTCTTACTGAACATTTGAATTGCAACATTAAGTGGTAAAGTGGATTACAGCAGACCTCCATGAATATGGATTCAGATCAAGAATCTAAGTGCTTAAAAAAATAAAATGTTACTATTTAAACAGAATGATTACCAAAACATTTTGATATGGAGGGATGTCACGAGTTTCTTTCTTTTTTTTTTTTTTTTTTTAACACACATCCTGGACCCAGCTCAAATTTGCTGCAATTTAATACTGAGCATGTGGAGACATCTGAGTTTAATTCACCTAAATAATTTGCACTGCAGTTATGGAATTTAATTTTGGTTATTTAAGATATAAATTTATTTTAATAATTATGTTACTACTGTATTTTAAATGTAATTCTGAAAGAAATCAGACTACACTACATTGTCAGCTCATAAGACTGCTGCTGATTGTAAATGGTTCACATTTATAAAAGGAGCCTCTGCTGCTTTAGAGAGAGAAAAAAAATCTCTTTTCTCCTGATTAGGTAGCAACAAAAATGTTCATTTATGTATTTCTACTCTTTATTTTCCCAGTAAATCAGCCAATAATATAACAGCTGGAGGTATTAAGGGCCTGAGGCAAAGCTAAGGGCACTTCAATATATCCAGGCATGGCCAGAAATTGTGGAATATTAGGAAGCATATTACAGTACAGGTAAAACTATGGCTGGCATCTTATTATGAAGCAATATTTTATATTATTTTTAAAGAAAAGCTGATTTTAGCATTTGAACAAAAAATCAGAATAAAACCATCTCTATCAATAAGAAGTTTTATTAAAAGGTTCTGTTCATTCACTGTGTCTCAGCTTTTCCAATAATTGCTTGTGAAATACTGTTTCCTTCTGGCACTCACATAAACAAGCAACGTTTTCAGAACACTGCTCCAGATAAATTCTCAAGGAATTCACGCATATGGCATATAGATTTTCATATGATTAAGCATCAGTTACCCATGCATAGCATTACTTGTCTCTACTTAATTCTGCCAGTATTTTTGTTCTGTGTTGCTTTCTGGGATAACTGGTATTTGTGTAGGAAAACTCAAGAGGTTTTTTGTTTGGTTGTTTTGGGTTGGGATTTCTTTTGTTTGTTTGTCTACTTCAGGGCCAGTAACTAAATCATCAGTGTAGTTTTGATGGCCCCCAGGTTTAGGAAATGAATGAGCTCTGTAGTTAGGGCTTCTACAGAAGGTCATGTATTTTGACTTAGCACAGAGAAGAGTCATTCAGCCAGCCTCTGGTTGCCTGGCCATTTGCACAGCCTATTTGGCTACAGCTTTCCTTGCTGGATGGTATATTCATGGTCACCTTCACTTCAGACTTTGGAAAGACCAGTTTGACCTTAAACTTCCAGAAACGGATCATCCACATCTAGATTTTGCCACTGTAGGGCAAGCTGCTGAATGAAGCAACTGTTGTACGTCAAAAATGCTTTAACCTTTAGAAAATAATAGCTTGAGTTTCCAAAGGGCACACATTCAGAAAAGCTGCAATCCTTCCTGCTCTAGCCCTAAATTTTACCTATTCCTAGAAGTGATAATTTTTAACGTTTAAAAGTATGCTCTTCACATTTCTCTCAGATGCCTATGCCCTGGCACTTTCTGCCTAAAGTAGAGGTGCCAAGATGCAGTGTTCTGACAGTGTTCTTGAATGACTCCTGAGCTGCTGACAGCAGAAGGTTTTTGTTTAAAAAAAAAAGCTGATCTCATGAACACTTTTTTTTCCTCAATTTTGTAACCATAAAGATGTGGATAAGATATAAAACTTACCTTGTTAATGCAGATTACTTTGAACATCTTTAACAGATACACTTACTCTTTCGGTTTAAAATCTTAGTCAGTAGGGCAATGGAGCCCACACAAAGCCAGCCAGAGAAAGAGTAAATTTAATGCAAAGGCAGACAATGTAGATGATTTGTCCTGGTCTGAGGAGTCGGCCTAAAGGTCACTTTGAGGAAGTGGTTTTTCACTTACCAGAGCTCCAGGTATTTCACATCCCTCAGCAGGAGAGTCCCTGGTCACAGGTGGGTGACTCAGGAAAGAAAGTATTGATTCCAGACTTATTTTAATTGTGTTAGAGTACTCCAAAGAAGACAGACTAGAGAAAGATTGCTTTGATGAAGGCAGATAATTGTCTTTTTGGATATTACCTCAAAGAAGGTCATTCAGTTTGACTACAAACAAAACAATGTTGTTTTAAACCATTTGGTCCTGGAGGCTATATAAAGATACTAAGGAGAATTCCTTAGGATGAACCAGAGGCCATGGTCTGGGTAACAGACTCACAGAAAAGGTCTAAACATCACAAGAAAGATCAAAAATCTTTCAAACTCCACAATCGGGATTCCTGGCAGAGGATGAATCTGAACTTTAGACACATTATACTGGGGCAGAAGACCCTGTTTTCTCTGACTTCCAAGTATAGAGGAAACAAATTCACCACCTTGACAGTGAATATCCACAATAGTATTCCTCGGGTAATTGTAATTAGGTGTTACCAAAGACAAGTTTATCTGTCTAGCAGATAAGGTATTTTATGGAGTTAGCTCAAGACAGTGAAATTACATATTAAATACCTTTTAAAGTACCTAATTGAAATTAAAATGTAACTAAGGTAAACATAAAAAATCACATTCTATTTATTATTAATTCAGTTTTGCTCAGAGAGGAGCAGAGAAGTAGTACCACTATAACTCTATGCCATAGTCAAGAAACAAGCAAATAATCATCCTGGTTTCATTCAAATATAAAAAAATATTAATGCTTATTAGTTCCAAGCCCTATCTGATCAGCCAACCATAAGTCCTGTTTAGATCTTAGCAACAGAAAAGGAAGCAAACTAATTATTGCTTGTTCTTGTCAATAGGTTAGCACACCAAAAGGTTATTTCCTTGATCTCCATGTAATATTTAAAGGCATTCTTGAAAAGCATTTTTCTAGATTGTATTCTCATATTTGCACAATTCAGATAGTTCAATTTTTGAGAAAAGTAAAAAGTACCCACATACATAGCATGTGTATCCACATACATAGCAGAAGACAATGTACAAGTACTCTAAAAACAGGAAAAGAAATTGCAAACCAGGCTTGAAGAAATAGCAAGTTCAATTACCAGATGAACTGACATCTTAGTATAGAAGAACTACTGTCATAAAACAGCTAGAAAATTCCCACCTAAAGCCATAAAAAGTCTCTAATTTCATTCTTTGTTTTGAGAAATTTTTTAAGGCCGTAATCTTTCAGGCATTATATGTGAAACACAGCTGTGCCCTCAAGCTTAGAAATCAGCCCTGAAGTCCATGCACTACAACTGCTAGACACAAAATACATTATTCGTCTTCAGGAAAACTTCTGAGATGCTTTACTAGAACAGCAAATAATGCATGCTGACTGGAATTTACATTTACCTGATTTTTATATCAGTTATATTATTCTCACCTTTGTTACCAGTGCCACTGATTCTTAGCACGATGGGGGATGCATGAGAAGCAAATAATGCTACCACTTGTGCTATTTCTTCCTCACTTTTGATAGAGTTATCACAAAGCAGAACTACTCTCAAACTGCAGAAGCTTGAACTAGTCAATAGTCAAAGATGACAGCTGGAAGGTAGGACAGTTTAGCAGTCTGATTTAGGAAGACAGTAAAGGCTGCTGAGATCTCTGGTAAAGGACATGGGCGGATGCAGAGTGTTGAGGCCAGTGGTTATGGGAGTGAGTCTGAAGTCCAGCTTTTGGAAGTGCTGAAGTTCTACACCACCAATAGAGAGTTTAAAAGACCACTAGAACGCACTTCTTTAAAAATTGCTTTCAAGATGCAAGTCTCCCAAGCTGAGACTAGTTTGCCAATTTTTTCAGATTTCCTGGTCTAAAAATTATTACTTTTTATCATATATTCTGACAGACACCAAGTATAGGTTCTAAATGGCTATTAATACACAAGTCATCTGAGTGTAGATATTAGGAATAATATTAAGCCACTCATTGACATGCTATACCTTAGAACAGTAAATAATAAATGTCTAGCCATTTATTCAAATGTCTGTTTAGCCTTATGAACCCTGTCGATATTAACATATGAGGATTTAAAGAAGTCGTATTTAAATTATACTGTGACTCTTCAAAAAGCATTACTATTAGTTAGTTATTACTTGTAATTAGCTGTATTCATCACAACACTTCATAGAGGTTACCGATTATCAGCAAGACTATTTATACACACATGGAAGCAGAAGTGATGTGTTCTAAATCAAAGGACACTTAACTGTGAGTTAATGACATAGCAAGAAATTGTACTCCAGTACCCTGATTCCCATTTCTTATGCCCTATCTACAGTTCCCTGTATCTTGGCTCTCTGTAAGCTGGATCTTGAGAGAGATTTTGCTAATATGCATTTGTCTTAACTAAAATTTTAACTTGTTGTTTTTCTCCTTAAGAAGCATTTGTTAGTACATGTTAATTAAAGAAAATCTCTAAAGACCTCTAATCTCTAAACAATAGAAAAAAAGAGAAGTATTTCCAGCTGCTGCAACTTCCAGCCATGGGCACTGCTGCCTCTGAGATCATCTCCGGAGGTATATAAATGACCAAAGTTTTTACAATGGTTTAGAAAAAGACACTGTGTGCCACTGGTTGTATCCAAATAACATTTGTTTTTATGTTTTTAAGCAAACAGTAGGTGCTTCTCGAGGGTTATACTCAAATCCAACATTTATCTACACTGTAAACACCCAGGAAAACCAGTTTTACAAGGCGAAGAAGCCTTCTGCAGCTAGAGGACCAACTTCTCACCCCATGTGTGTATATTCCTCTTTATCACTTCCCCAGCAAAACAGGACAGCAAAATTTAGTAGGTAATCAAGGTACAGAAGTAAATTAAGACCAACATATTAAATGCAAAATGTTTGTCATTTCTTAACTGTATGAAAAAGACATTTAAATTTTTTCCTGAAACTGCTCCTAGCAGTCCTGCTGTGTGGAGGTCCTCATCAAACTAAACTAACATCATGCAGCTTTTTGTCTCTGAACATTGTGTGGCGTAACATTTGCATGCACTTTCTCTACACCATGAAAAGTAGATGTTTTCACTTCTGTTTTTACACATATTCCTATTTTCCATGCTTGTTGATTTTTGGGACCATGCCTTCAAAATCTTCTAGGAGCAAAACAGGAGTAAGAGCCAAATACTCAAAAGTAAGGAGAAAAAGATAAAGATGGTTTCTGTGTCTCAGTATTTGCTGTTGTCTTGAAACACCAAAAGTTGTTCTAAATTTAATTTGCAAGGTCTTGTATACATATTAGTAGTAATTAACCAATTAGCAGCACTGTGCTGGCTGCAGAACAAACAAATAAAAATACACTCTGGAAGGTAAAACCAATCCCAAATCTTCTGTCATCATGTAACCCAAGAGAGGAACTCAGGCCCACAGCTGATTACTTATCCCCTCACCAGTGGGATGGGGGAGAGAATCAGAAAGGTAAAAGTGAGCAAACTCATGGGTTGAGGTAGAGGCAGTTCAGTAGGAAAAGGAAAAGCTGTGCACACAAGCAAACCGAGCAAGGCACTCATCCACCAGTTCCTATGGGCAGGGAGGTGTTCAGCCACCTCCAGGACAGCCAGGGCTCCACCACATGTGACGGTGACTTGGGAAAATGAGTGCCATGATTCCAATTGTCCATCCTCTTCCTCCTTCTTCCCCCTCTTTATAAGCTGACCATGCTGTCATGTGGTCTGGAATGTCCCTGTGGTCAGTTGGGGTCCCCTGTCCCAGCTGTCTCCTCCCAACCTCCCAGGCACCCCCAGCCCCCTCGCCAGCGTGGCTGAACAAGGAGCAGAAGGGGCCTTGGCTCTGTGCAAGCCCTGCCCAGCAATAACAAAAACATCTCTCTGTTATCAACCCTGTGCTCAGCACAAACCCAAACACAGCCCTCTACCAGCCACTGTGAAGAAAATTAATTCTACCCCAGCCAAAATCAGCACATCTTCATGGCCTGACTTCTGCCAAATGAGTAGCATTTGGCAATCCAAGGAGTCATTTGCTATATCAAAAAATATTTAGATTTTAATTATTGCTTTTTGGAGCATAATATAAAGACATTTCATAACACAAAAAGTAAAACAACTTTAAAAACTAAAATGATAGGAAGCAATATCCAGTGAACCAGGAAAACCTTTCAAATGTAACACCAAACAAAAAAGTAGAGGCTCAGTGACAGATTTATCAGTGAAGAGGCATATCAAAACTAAGCCATAAATGAGATTTGCATTTAGTTTTTCCATAAATGTGCACAGTTGTTGCACATATTCTACTTTTTTTAAAAAAATTATTTAATTAAACACTATCTAGGAAAAGATACTGAGAATTTAGCAGGCGTATGTGATATTTTGTTCTTCATATCTAAAGTGAGATAAAGGCCCTGATTTGGTGTACAAGTAGAAAAGAAAAATAAAATGTTGCCACCACATCCTGTAAGCTTTTAGACTTTACTGACATGAAAAACAACACCATTAGGTTTGTCAAAGTTTTTTTCTTGATGTCCCAGATTGTAATACCAGTGGTCTGAAGAATCAGGGTTGTGGTGCATTGATGGATCAAAATTGTCTTGGCTAATTGTGCTATGTGTGGTGGCTATAACCAGTTCAATTAAATTTTTTCTTTGACAAGCTTCAGCTTCACAATCACATAAAATCATGTGTGTTATGTGTCTGTAGGTTCTCACATATATGCACCTTATAGGTCTACCACAATTTATCAGATATTATCTCTCAAAAAATCATAGTTTCTTTACAAATATTTGCAATATTGGAGATAGTTTGACCCAGTTCAGAATCATATGAGCATGTGGGATACCTACATAATTACTAGTGTGTATTTTGCTTCATGGTGATAATGGGTCTAGTAGTTCAGATGGGATTACAACTCTGTGCCTCCTGTATATTTATCCCATGGTTCCCTTGTGCATCTGTTATTTATTTAAGTATTTTTTTACTGTTAGCTTTAGATATATTTATGCTGCTGAGCATCTTTTCCATTAAAGACCATATAGAGGAAAATGTAATGTAGCAAGAAATACTAGCACATTAGGTAGTGCAACAAGGGACTGAAGCACATTTCATCAAGAGTAAAGTGTTGAACGTCGTATAAGGTATAAAAATAGAATGAGCTGGTAAGTCTGACTTTCTCATACTGTGTATTCCAATAGGCAATTTGTATATATACTCCATTAGGATGTAAGAGCCTAACACTGAAGTAGCTAAGTCAATTCATTTTTTCAATAACAAGGCAATTATTTCACAGCAAATTACTACAGATTTAAAGCATGAACTGATAACTATTTATATATAAAAACAGTAAAATCTAAATGAGGCTAGCTTTACACTGATTGGTGATAATAAAATATGTATATTTGGATGAGCACTGAGTAAGAGGCAAGGTCTCTCAAGTGCAGAGGTTTTTGGCTTTGAAGTAAAAACTTCAGTAATGCATCTAAACACAACAAATGCAAAGCTTCATATACACCTTTTAAATTACTTTTGTTTTCATTTCTAAACATCTATTTTGTAGCTAATTTAATAAAGTATTTGAAATTTAGGGTATAAAACTCAGCATTGCTTAGTGTAGGATGAGGGGGCAGTTAAAGGTCATTTCATTAGAGGTGAAAGACAGAAAAAAATTGCAGAAAAAGTATGTTGAAAATCTTTTTTCTGCCGTTTCAATTTCAATCTGACAGGGACTTGGCAGCTAACAGCAAAATCTGGGGAAGCCATGAACAAGGTTCAAAGCTGCTTTTTAAACGATAGCAAGCAGAAAAAAAGAAACGTGGAAAATAGACTCTTACTCATTTTTTTTTCCCCCTGTACTAGATTAGGACAAACATAACATACCAGGCAAGGTTTTGAAGACTGAACAGTCATGCATTTATCATTGATCAATACTAAAAGTATTGTTTTCCTGAAAGAAACAAATGACACAATTAATATATACCCAAACATTGTTTACCTATCCAACAGTGAGAAAATGGGAATGAGTTTAAGTGCTTTTGAACATATGGACACTCACATGCACGGTGATGTGTCACAGAATAGGCCAGTGCAGATTAAGCTGGTGATCAGGAGAACTATGAATCAACACATTCTACAGCAGAAAGTAAACAAGCAAATAACAGAAAAGTAAACGCGTCATAAGCCCTACTTTAAATTGACCACTTTGTTTTAATTTGTTAATGGTTCATAATATACTGGAAATGCACTGTAACACATTAATTATTCATTAAATAATTTTCTTTCAGTAGCACAAAACCCCTCAATAGCAGCTTTTTTAGCTTGAAGCAGGGGAAAGCTGCTGACATACCAGCAAGTCTTCAGCATTTTCTTGGAAGTATTTCATCCTCTATCTCTAGAAAAAACCCCACACTAATTTTGAACCTCACGCATTCACACAGTTCAGTCCCTTTTAGATTTGTCTGCATAGCTACTATTTCAGTTGGATATATTTGTTTCCCCTTGGAGACTTATTCATATAACAAGGATTACAGCAGCTTCTCAGCTTTAGCATAGCTCTTCAAGTTCTATGGCCCTGTCCAGACAGAGCAGATAAATAGAGGAGGCCAAACTGCAGGGTCAGTTAAGTGGCTGATGGAGAGGGACAGTGGTTTGATGAGGGTAAGTACTCGCTTGCAGTCATTTTAGACATCGATCATTAATTAAGTTCCAAATGTGTTCAATAACTCAGCTACTCCTGAGTTTATTTTTTTATTGTAAAGGAGGATGAGGTCTTCCTATGATGAAAGCAATTGAGATCACAACCATATGCTTTATATATTTCATAGTTCAGAAAATTCGAAGTCTGGAAAAACAAGGTAGTTCTTACAGAAGGACAATTTAACAGGACCAAATTGAAAACTAGGTTTTTGTAAGCCTGGCTCTGGAGAGAATCTTTGCTATATATGTGGAGTACTGCAGAAGCATCAGCAGCACTCATCAAGGATAAAAAGGAGTCTGGAATACATAACAGATTCATCCCCTATGAAACCTGTTTGTGAGACAAACAAAAAACACATTGGCACTGAAAAACGTACTAAACACCTTCATAATCAGCTAAAACCATCGCTTATGAAATTTCAATACTCATTGATTTCCAAGGACCTCCCTTGGGATATTTTGGGCAAATGAAACATTTGACCACAGTTTTTTGACTATCCACAATGAAGAATAGACTTCTTGAGGTAGTCACCCTAGCTTAAACATATGTGCTCTTTATTAATGGTGACTACACCAAAAATAGCAACTCATTATTTACTTATTAACTCATTTAATAATTTTACATTTTACAACTAAACCTCTTTTAAAAGATGTAAAAATCAGAACTTAAGTTACAAATATTACTGTTTTGGGGGGCTTTCTCTGTTTCTTTTCAGAATGTCTGTACCACAAAGCCATCCATTCATGTCTTCTACAGATTCCTGTAGTATCACTTGTTTAATAAGAAAATTCTTTTAATTCTGATCTGCATTACTTACTGAAAGGAGTTCTGTGAAAATGACCTATTTTTTCATAGATAATACCAAAACATTAAAGAAGCCTGAATTAGTTTTCCAGATGGCTCTTGTTTAGCATACCCCCTTTGAATCTGCATCCTACCAGGCAGAGGCAAAACCAGGCAACTTGGAGTTCCTCGAGGAGTCAGTCCAAAACCTTTTGACCAGGATCCATCTGCGCTGTCTTATTAAAAAGGAACACGGCTACTAAAGCCAATATTTCTATTATTTGCAATTTATAAGAACATTTTGCACAGTGGATTCGTCTCCTTGTTTTCAGATCATCTACCTGCCTTTCATGGGCTATTGCTGCTCAGAGGCAACTAGCTGAGATGGACAGGGGAGCTGACTAACACACATTTTTAGGGAAAGTTGTCTGCCCCCACTCCACATTCACCATCAGTTCTTTGCATATCCTCACAAGTTTATTTGACATTTGCTGTATCAGAAGAGATCACTGACATCCTGTCCAATAAAAGTTTCTCTAATTACACCCACTATGGCCAAACAGTCCTCTATACAGTAGTGGGCAACAGAAAGGCATCCAGACCTTTGTAAGGCATCTGGAGAGTGAGGACTTACCATTTCACTTTGGAGTTGGTTGCAGTGAGTAATTATTGTCAGCATTAAAATTGAATGCCTCATTTCTAGTCTGAATTTATCTAGCTTCTTCTTCTGAACACCAGTTCTTGAGATGACTTCCTCTGACAGACTGGTGAATCCTTTGGCACTTGGCATCTCTCACTTTGTAAAGTATGTATGCTTTTAGCACAGATTCTTCTTTTGATAATCTCCAAGTCTTGCTATATAAGAGGTTTTCTCCATCTCCCAAATCATTTCCATGGTCTTTCTTGAATTTTTTTCCAATTTTCAACATCTTTTAAAAAAACGAACAGCAAAGGTAGATACAGAATTCTGACATACTGCTCTCATTTATAATATCCAAAGATTAGGCTAGGCCCCATTGCCACAGTATCAATTGGGATCTCATGTTTAATTGCTTGTCCACTGTGACCTTTAAATACCTTCCAGTCACTCCTTACCAAAATACAGTTCCTCGTGCCGTAAGTATGAATTTGTTTCTGGATATATATGACTGTGTATCTGGTTCTACTAAACCATATTTTGTTTAAATATGTTCAGGTGATAAAATTTAACTATGCACAGTTAGACCATTGACAACTTTGTGATCAATACTAACTTTTATGACACCAGATTTACTCCCGGCTTTATAATCTTAACTAACAGTGGATTAAGGTGTACAAATGTGGAAGAATTGCCCCTAAAATATCAGGATTTTTTTTAAATTGACAACAGTTGCTCGAAGTGTTTAAATCTATGTTATCATGTATATGCTATATTATCTTTCCTTTTGTCTGACGTTATATAGGTGGCATTATAAATTATACGCCACTTGTTCATGAAACATTTGATGCTAATTATTTTCAGAAGAATTTCATTTATTAATCAAGAACTTGCAATTTTCAGAGACGGAACAATCTGATAATCAGTCACAGTTTTATAACTAGCTCATTACAAGCAAGACTATTTTAAACAGCAGTCTTCTAATAGCAAAAAAATGTACATACTCTGCTAGGTGCAAAGATCTTGGTAAATTCTAAACTGCTTCTAATATCTTTCTATTTTTTTTGGCTATTATAATTTCTTTCAGGAAAATAAAATCTTTTATTTCACAAAGGGATTAAGAAAATGAATATGCATCTACTGATTGTAATCAATCCATGTAATGGGAAAATGCCATAAAGGTACTAAGCAATATGAGCAAGATGACGAAATAGATGTTCAGTTTCCGATGGTCACACATGGTCATAGAGGGGATTCAGTATTACCAGAATTTATTGTCTCCATTCAATTTCACTGATATTTCCCATTTTGGACTACCAAGGTCAGAAACAAAAAGAAGTGAAGACAACCTAGGAATATGGCAAAAACAATCCTGTGAATGCTGGGTTTGGGTTTTTTTAGCATATAACCCTCACAAAAAAGGTCAATTCACATTTTTCTTATAGATATCTACCCATGCTGGAGCAGAACCTAAAGTTGTTGAGAAAGGAGTGGAGTGTAAGTGTTGATGTAATTTCTGTAATGACAAATTAAGAGGAAGTATGTAAGGAATTGTTAAAACTGCAATGGCCCAATGTCTCTGTACTTGAAACTCCTTGAATTTGGGTGGAATGCATTGGTATCCTTCACAGCTTTGTCTGCACTAGCAGTCTTGATGTTGACTAGTAGCAAGCCTGCTGGACATCATTCAACAGTGACAAAGAGCAAGCATGACCTTGCAGTGGCAGTGAAGGATCCTTGTTTTACAATACCCTTTGAAGCACAGAAACCTATCCAATGTCATCAAGGATGCACACATAGCTTAAAGATCTGTCCTGACCAGCAAAGAATAAAAGCCAGGGTTTCTAAGTCTGTAGGTTTTACAAAAAGAGGTCTATGAAAATACCCTTGAAGAGGTTTGTTATAAAGCTCACTAAATTAGTTGCGTATGCTATGCAGAATATTCCTAAGATGCAATAATGAAGAGTTTGTTTGGAATCAACCATATAATTTACTATAACAAACTCACATGAAGAAACTCTTTATACTATATTAAGATGTTGCTCTCTTATCACATACAACCACCGAATGGAGAAGGGGAGCTAATGTAGCTGTCAACTGTCAGCAATCTCTGAGCATCCCAGGATAAATGAATCCCCCAGGAGTAATTCTGCTGAAGTCACTAACGGATATATTTGGGCTCTTAGTTCAACTGTTGTTCTCTGAGGCAGAGAACACTTGGGATTTTTATTCTATTTTCTCATATGTCCCCAAAAAGGGACCCTCATCTTTAATGCTCTTATATCTGCATTCTAACACCTGTATGATCCCTACACAATAATGACACATATATACAGTTATTTAAAAACATTTGACTTTTAGTGGAAAAATATTTACCACCTATATTACACATGTATCATACATATTCATCTGCACATCAGAGTGGGGATTGTTTTATCATTTTAAATCCACACAATAAAGAATTTCATCCTGTTCCTATGTATTCTGTTAAATTTACTATTCACTTTTTTGAAATGAAGTAAGGAAAGGAGAAACAATGAGAGGTGGCTCTAGTTTGCTTCAGGATGATGTGTTTCAGCTTATGGTGCTTTACTGTATCTCTCAAACCACACTAGTACTAGATATCTCCCTGTGGAAAGTAGCAATTACCTTCAATCTCTCTGATCTGAAGTAATCCCTGCTACATGCGCAGCTCATTGTGAGTGATGAGGGCCTACTGTTTGCTGAGTCTAAAACCAAATGATCTTTCACAAGCAAAATTTAAACTTGAAATAGAATTCTCTGGCTCTTGATTCCTACTCTATTTTTTCGGTGTACTTTATATATTCCCAAATAAGGTTCAGGCTGGCTACAGATGGTGCTGGTGCGTAATGAGACGGGCTCAGAAGCTGCTCCAGTTCCCAGGGGAGAGTTCTGTAATGGAACTAACTATGTATTGTCCACCTTATACACTAGATTTGATTTTGGACTATTTGCCAAACTGTGTTTGTTTATTGCTTAGCACTGGAGGGCTTCCATTAACTGCACGTTGATTGAACATAGACTATGGAGCTAGGAGAAATGGAGCATTTTTTTCTTCTGAGAGCTGATGCAATCCCTTTTCTTTAGCTGAGAGTTTATCCCCTTCGTTGACAGTAACTGTTAGAAATAGTCTGGCATCTACACGATGCTAGTGAGAGACAGGGTTTTTTTGACCCTTTGAATAAGCTCCACATGATTTACTGAAAATAAATTCTTCCAAAGTTTTTAAGACCAAAAAAATTTCACTGTCACTCACAGAGAATGGAAATGGCTATCGCTCACTTGGAGAGAGATTAGTATGAAAGATCCTAGACATTTCGTTCACATAGCAAAGCAACGTGGTTTTGTAATCCTGATAAAAAAAAACTTCATCTTAGCAAATAAATTTCCAATCAGATGTAAATTGAAGGGGTTTTTTTAGCTAATTAAAGCATTCATCATTTTAGTGAAACAAATAATCAAGAAAATAAATTAAGAATAAATAAATTGTTGTTATAATAGTAATGATTTAATTATTTGGAATTACATTTGAACATAAAGGTCCAGGATAAGCTTCTATTTTCTTGTCCAGTTTGATACCACTGAAATAAACATAATGGCTATACCTTTTAATATCCATTCTATCTATCTATCTATCTGTCTATCTATCTATCTATCTATCTATCTATCTATCTATCTATCTATCTATCTCCTTCTAAGAAAAAGCATGAGAACAGAACATAGGTAATCTGCTGATTCACCAGTATTATACACAAATTCAGTTCGGCTACAAAATTCCAAAATTTAAAGCAACTGTATTATTGTTCTGGCTGTACATGGGAAAGAAGATGAGAAATCAGAATCCTTACAGGCTGCTGATAGATGGAAGAAAAAAATTCTATTTTAATATGCAATATTCACCTGTTTAGTATACAGACAAAAAGATCATTTTAAAGTCAGACATGGCAGTAACTACTGAACTTGTTCTTACTAGCTTTTATTGTATTGGTGCTATTTAACCTCCTAAACTATTGATTTAACATTAAAATAAGATTATAAGAATATAAGATGCAGAGAGGAGATAAATTGAGAAATTACTTATATATATCTACTATAAGCACATAGATATGATTTTATAGAAATGCGTTTTAATATATATAAACACATATATGCCTTAGATGCTACGCTTCTTAGTATTTGTAATAGCATGAAGTAGGTGAAATTATATTCAGGGAATCACACTGAGTGGGGATTTTCTAGTCTTTGCCCACATCAAATCTACTCAAAGTATATTGGGGAGATGTACAGAATATGGTCACTGATGCTGTCTGCATATTTTGAGGCCCCTGACAGGGAGTTCACTGTGACCCACAAGGCTTTTGAACTTAGTTCCCTGGCAAAAGACAGTCAGATGGTTTCTGCTTACCCTGCTGAGCTTAGCTCCTCCTTCACATTGTAGAGATGGGATTCATGGCACTGGAGTAAGCTGTCAATCACTTCAGAAGATAGATCTTTTCAGAGTGCAATACTCTCTCTGATTCTGGACAAGGTGCATTAGGGAGATTACCTTTATTCAGTGTGCACAGTCTCAACACAGGCATGACTACATGCGGGAACAGGCTGGGGGCACAGACCTCAGTGACAGGGCAGGTAGCTGGAAGTGGTTTTTGAGTTACACTTAAAATGTTCATCTTAGTAGTACAAATCTGCCCTCTCACACAGAATCAAACCCTTTTAGATGTGACGACACAACCCATAGTATAGGCATAAACACCCAAACACAAGACAAGAAAAATGCTCTTCTGGCCACCTCTCTGCAGGTATACTGGC
The DNA here is from genome assembly GCA_026261815.1 of Monarcha castaneiventris obscurior. NCBI lineage: Eukaryota > Metazoa > Chordata > Aves > Passeriformes > Monarchidae > Monarcha > Monarcha castaneiventris. The sequence goes on along the minus strand of JAMPIT010000467.1, from coordinate 4,775,021 downwards.
ACAGAAAATTCAGGCAGCCTCTGTGAAGTTTAACATGCTGGGAACATTGCCCAAAACATGGCAAGAAATCAGGAGACAGGGAATATGGTCTCATAGCACCACCACTCACATCTGCTTTTATGAAAATGTTTCCAGTACGAAGAAGGAAATCTTGCAAACAAAAGCAAAAGGAAGCCACAAACAAAATGAAGTCTCTGCTTAAAAATAGGTTTTGTGATGAAAGTTCATAATCTTCAAATTAATTGAAGAGGCCACTGAGTTTCAAACATTGTTTTTCCTCTCATTCTGAAATAGTTACTTGTTCTTTTGTGTTTTACATGACTGCACAGCACAGCATATAGTCACTGAGAACACTAATTATTTTTTGTTTCCAGCAATAATAGCTTTGGAGAATTCAATCACAACTGGAAATTCAGAAAGCTAGTCCCAGGCTCTTAAAAGAGGAAGTTAGTCTTAAAAGCACTTGCCATAAAGGCATTCCCTTTCTGTATGACACAGTAAGACAACAATGCGTGAATACCAATACTGCTGAAATCTCATCCATTTAATAAGTGATTTAGTAACAGTTGCCTCGCTTTTGAAAGTTTTTTTATGTGGTATCTTTAGAATTTTCACAGCCTTAATAAATATTAGCACTACTTAGACTCAATTCTGTTTTGCAGAGAGGATAATTGAGGCCGCAGGAGTAGGTTCACAAGGAGAAACTTTCATGCCTGTCTGCCTCTGTCATATACCAACTGCATCTCTGTTCCTCTCAGAACCCAAGAGCTCACAGCTTGTCGGCCCATTATGTAAACATTAAGATACTCATCACCTGCTTCAAAAGGTAACAAAAAATTGCAAAATAAGTGTTCATCTATATACTTTGGTTTATAGTATGGTAAGTACTGGCTAGAAACCCTTAAACTCAGGTCTTTTTCCAATGACAGCCATCACAAAGGAAGCATGGAGTCAGCCACATTTTCTCTCAAACACTCCACCTTAATCAGGCCTATTTCATACAAAGGTGGCCAGATTCAGCAGAAAGGACTGGGAGCAACCCTAGAGTCATTTGGTATGTTTTGTTTTGCAGTGAGCTGAGAGATTTTGAAAGAATCACTGAGCCACCTTACCCATGAGCCAAGGCTCCTTTCCAGACAGGTTTGTAAATTTTTGGTATTTATTTCTTCCCAGCTTGGAAAACTGCTTTCTCATGATGCTGGACTTCCTTCCAGGAGTTCCTCTGTTTGGCACCCATGACCGCAGCTGTAGTGCAGGAGACCCTCAAGATCCACACTGGGCCCAAGGAAGCTTCAATCACCATGAGACTTTCTCCCTGCTTACCCTTAGAAGAAAAGGCACCAGGTAATGGAAAACATCTCGTTTGAAAGTACTTTGCCAGGCATTACAGGCTATGTTTAAAGACTACATACTAGAACAAAGAAACAGCATTTTGACCTCCCAATTCTGAAATCATAACAACCCAACAAGCAAAATTAGGAGTTCGGCTATGTTTTCTGAATGACTTTTGTCAGCTGAGTTTTAGCAACATTTTCATTTAAATGTTCCTTTGCTGGAGTTTTCAGAATAACCAGCAGTCACAGCCAGATTGGTCTTGCATGAACTGAATGAAGAATTTCCATTTTAAGGTCTTTTCTGCTTACTTTTAGGTTTTGTTGATGTGACTTTGTGTCTCTCTGTGTTTGAGACTACTTTGGGGACCTCATGCAGTAAGTTACAATGATGGAGCATGACAGTCAGAATAGCACACACTATTAGCTAGAGCTCAACTCTATTACAGTACTATGTTTGGTGACACAGAATCAAGAGACTCAAGGATACAAGGTCAAAGGTAGCAAAACATTACATTAATCTGTTCTGTTTGCAGGCACAAGTACGTCAATCTCCAAGTATAACATAGCGTTGACTGTTTAATTATAAGAACCAAAGTGTTAAGTGCTTTATTCAATACAAAATACCCTTTTTCTCTACAAATAAAAAAAAAGAACTAATAAATATCACATTATTTATCTTAGTATTTATAATCAGGAGTAATTACCCCTTATTCTAGTAATTAATTGATTACTATTAGTTTTATGAAGGAGTAGTCAATATACTCACAATAAATAAAATTTACAGGAAGGTGCAACGAAACAGAGGAACGAAAGAGGATCACTCTGATTCTAAGTTTGGCAAATTTAATTTATTTAAAACAAACACAGGTGTATGGTTTCTTGGAAAAGGAATCTAAACTTGCAACTATGTACTAAAGTATCATGAATTCTGTTTGTTTTAACTCAATTTCTGAGTAAGAAAAAATATTATGACTTTATTATGGGATATTTCTTAATTTGAAGATTAATTCCTCTTGTAAAGGTAAAAGACAAGTATTAACTGAAGCACTGCGGCACTCATTTATAAGTGAGTTTGAAAAATACAGCAAACCACTTCTACTAAAAATGTAAGGGCCAAGAGAGATTTTTGGTGACATTAGGAAATTTCTGTAGTAGCCAGACTGAGGTGAAATGAGTTCTGTTGATAG
>JAMPIT010000467.1:515000-547500 GCA_026261815.1 Monarcha castaneiventris obscurior | reverse complement strand
GAGAATTACTCAATTAAATGTCACTAGTCTGGTATACCACATCTTTTGTTCAGGTATTAAAATACCAGATAATATTCCAGCCTTGTATAAGCTCAGAGAGAAGAGTTTATTAAATCATTATTTTTTTAAAGACTGGAAAATAAAAATAAAAGGGGGGGGGGCTGGTCGCTATTAAACACATACATATTTTAAAAACACAGACATCTTGCATCTGTAGATGTATCAGAGAATTTAGATGGAGTCCATTGACTGAGAATCCTTACAAAAATAAAATTAAAGCTGGTTTTAACCAACTTTTCAGAGCCCAGAAGTCCAAAGCATAACAACAATCTTGAAGACATAATTCCTCAAATGCCGCTGAAAATACACTCCCTCAATGAGCCATGTTTTGGAAGATGTAGAGACACACCTTCCTTAGCCAGTCCTGGGTAACCAGGCATTGTAGAGCCATGACAGCAGGTTTCTCAGTCCTGCTGCCCAAGGAATGTTTGTCCATCTCAGCTATTATGTCAGTAATGGAAATTAAGAGTGGCAGCAGCATCCTTAAGCCGAAGAATGCATTTCTGAGAGCCACAATATTTGAAGGAACTTCCCTTCAGCCTCAGTGTGGCAGTCTTTGGCACAACCTGAAGAAAGCAACAGCCAGGCAAGACATGTTTGTCCTTCACACACCCTGACCTGAGGTCCAGCATCTCTGGAAGGATCCTACAACCACTAAGCCAAGTTTTCAGTGCAGCAGTGCTGGCTCAGGGGAAAACCTTAGAGCTTTAACCAAACAAAATACACTATTCCAAATAAGTAGCTGGATGCTCCACTATAAATATGAACTCTCAGCTATTTAACACTTTATAAACATGTGTTTAGCAACTGAGCTTTTTGATATTTCATCTTTAACAAGCTACCTTCTGAGCCCAAAAGCTAAGATAATGGAGAATCAGCATTAGTTTCTCTGAGGGAAGGCAAAAGGAGAACAAGACATATTCTTCTACATTTTGTATGCATATTTTTGGGAGTTATACAACTTTAGTTTTGCAAAGCAATTTTCTGAACTTTCACTGACAAACAAATCTGATCTGAAAAATCTTACATCAGCAGGGTTGGTTTGCAGATGTTTTTTGTGCCATTTATTTATCAAAAATAACTAGAAAATGTTTTTAAAACATCATTCCAGACTGTACAAATAGGAATGTGACATGGGCTGTCTATTTTACTTATACTGTTTTACTGCTTTGTATTCTGAGCAAACAGAGAGGCTATTTTCCCCAGGGGTTCAGGAGGGCATACTATTTCATTTCTTCAGAAAATTGTTTCTCTGGATTTCAATCTTTTTAGCTAGATATGACAAAATATAATATCAAGAACACTTATGCTTTTTATCAGCTCTATTTTCAAAGCATAAATAATAGATCAGTATATATTTAAGTCAGGTGACCAAGTCTTGTTTCTGAAATCAAATAAGCATTTTGCAATTTTTAAATGATGCTGTACATTTTCACTACAGTATCATTATACCTTTAAAATGCTTTCAAAAGACTAATTTATAAGCATGAACTGATTTTGAAGATATTTCACTAGTGTTAATAATACCTCACTCAGGTAGCATTCCATTTTCTGAATCCTTGGGTTAATGAGGCAAATAAATCAAAATTAAATTGGCCTAGGCAAAAAAAAAAATCAAATAAAATTGCATCTATTACATTATACATCCTGAGACTCCTTCAGTACTGTTCACTATGGCAAACAATATTCCAGCTCCCAGAATCATTACACTTATTCAGAATCTGAGATTAATCTCACAATCTGAGATTTTAAAATCAAATAAATCAGACTTCATGACTAGACAAACTTAACACCTTATTATGATACAGCAGGAGTATTCACAAGACGTTGTGCACAGTCTTAGTCAACTAATTTCCATTAAGTGTCCATAATTTCAGCTGCCTACCATTCTTTAATAATCCAACAAATTCCTTCCAGGAGGATTTTACCATTGCAAACTACTAAGTCTTTTCTTTTAAGATAAGCCTTAAAAAGAAAAGACCTTCTGTATCCAGGCTGTCATTCACCATTTTTAAAAAAGCCCCAAAATCAGAGAGATGTAGGCAAATAGCTGAAACAAACAAAAATCCTAGTATTTCTGAAAAATAAATACTTCTAGTCATACTGCTACAGTAGGAACCGTGGAAAAAATATTACCTTCATCCCTCTCTCTAAAATATGAGAGAAAGGAAATATTTTATAGATACTATAAAAAGGATCCTACTGTTGGGGCATACCGGTGTTGTCGGCTCTTTTTAAAAAATGGTTAATAATATATAATACAGAGAACTAAAGAGGCCTAAGTTGTTACCAGAAGTAATAAACTCAGCATGAGCAAACAACAACCAACAAATACTGACATGCAATGAGCAGTTGCCATTGCATTCCTCTTATTACTTGTAATCAAGCAACAAATGCACTTCCCTACCCCGTCACCTACCTGCAGAAGGGCAGCCTTGCAGCCTAAGGAACTTACTATGACCATAGAGCCCCCGCTGAAAAATGAACTCCCTCACTGAGCTGTCATAACCACCATCACCTGCTAGGTCAGCAGCACAGACTTAAGATTTCCTTATATACAATATTTACATTTTCTAATGGAAAACATGGCAGGAAAGTGGGTTGGGTGTTTTTTTCCAAAGTAAGTTACTACTGGCCATTAACATTTAAAAATTAATGACAGTAGAACAACCCAACAACTCTACTTTTTTGTGTATTTTAAAGGAGTTAAGGGCCCAAGCACACTCAAGCAGCACAGGCCAAAAGCAACAAGAAACAACACAGAAATGTTTGCACCTTGTCCCCAGGTAGCACCTTCCTTGTGGCTCTGCAAAACCATTTGTATGGTCAAGAGCTTGCTTAGGAGCAATTTATATGACAATCTAATATATTTGTTTTGAATTTCCCCCCTGAGGACAAACACCACACCAAAGCAGTAAAGAATCTTCTCTTGCTAGAAAATAATAAGCAAATCTGTTAAAGACATCATTCCATCGCATTAGAAAAGTTTTTAGTTTTACCAATCTATAACAAGTGCATATGTACAGCAAGTGAGCAACCGCCACAGGCAGGAATTCAAAGACAAAGCCAGCCTAGCAGAAGCACCCTTCTGCTCATGGTAGGTTTGCAAGGGACTGGCTCAATTCAGTCCCTATTCCACATCAGCCACTGGGGTCAGCTGCCTCCTGTGCCCCAGAATGGCCAAATGGTACTGGGGACTAGGGGTTTAGATTTTTGACAGTTTAAAGAAAGCCATTCCAAAAGGTGCTGATTTCATCTCAATACCGAACAAAATAAGCATTTCCACAGCTCCTGAATTAAAGCTCAGTGCCTAACTCCAGCACATCAACACTGCTCAGTGCTTAGCTGCTGAGGAGGCAGGTATTTCAGAAGAACATGAAGTTCTACTTCAAATTATTCCTTCGAGTTCAGGTTGTGACAGACAACAGTGACAGAAAGTCACCATTCAATGGTTACTCAATTGCTTGCTCAGAATGACACAGTAATTTTATTCCAATTCTTAGTCCACAGAAGAGAAACCACAACTGCTATCAGTCCTCTCAAGGCCTTATGCTCCTTGGCAAGGAGTACTGATTTGTGGTTTTACAGCACTACCAGGTAGTAGTTGTGCACTATCATTATACAAATAATTTATAACAACAAGTGAGAAAGAACATCTGGAAATAAACCAAATGTATCTTGATCTGCTCAGGAAAAAATGAAACATTGCTGGGGCACCTAAAAACAGCCTCTTAAATCAGTATGTGATGCACGTCTGAGATGCTCTGGTGTTCTGAAAGGCACTTAAAAGCATGTAAACTTGCATTATTACCATGCACATAACCAACTCATGAGTATTATCATGGGAGCAACATGAACACAGTGACATGCCAACTGCCTGCAGGATCAGGCTTTAGCCATAAATTAGAGTATGAAACTTAGATTACATTAGAACACAACAAAAATTGTTGAAGAAAACTCTCCCAGAAAAAAAGGACGGTAAAAGCCAATGGCACCAGACTCCTTTCTACCACTAAAACAATGTTAATTTGAAAGCCAAGATTCATTTGAAAACATTCACCTGTAAATCAGAAAGTCCCCAGAGATTAATTTCTGCACTTAAGCTATTTGCAAAAAATATTTAACTTAAAGGCATCCCTTTTTTCCTGAAATAATTGCTTGCAAGATGAGAACTAAAACACAATCTGAAGTGTAGTAAAGGTAATTGCTGCACTTACTGTTCATGTCATGTTGATGTATTACTACGTATCAAAGGTCACAGTTCTGTACTCATACATTATCAAATTTGAAAGAGCAATATTCGAATCCGACCAACCTTTAAACTGCCCGGAATATGTGTGAAAATGGATGTGGGCTAACTTGGATTTAAAAAAAAAAAAAAGAACCCATGTTTCGGAAGCTGAGGGGTCAATCAAGCCAGACTGACAGGGTTACGTGTCACTTCTGTGCATCTAAAACCCTCTTAGATTATCAATGAGGTGCAGTACACTGATCACAAGCTAAAGCAGCTGTGCTAATGAAAATGAAACAGCCTGAAAAAATTAGGTAGTACAGGCCTGTGACACAGGGCAGTACTTTGTGGACAATAATGGAGGAATAAGGACATAAATCACCATTTAGATACAATAAAACCTGTAATACCCACCCTGAAAAGTCTATGGAATCGTGGGCCAAATCAGCATCTTCACAACTCCACAATTCCCTCTGAAGCTGCCACATATTTTCAATCCTTAGTCAAGGCAGGTTTTCCCTGCCTCTACTTCAGCTCACACAAAATTTTGCAGTCCCGTGCCAGCCTGACCTCAGAGGGTGGAGAGCTGGCTGCTCATGCCATGAGCCAGGAGTTCTCACAATTGGTTGTAGCACAGATAAATGGGTCTTATCAGAAACTGCTCAGCCTTGAACAACTTTCTTCTCCTACATATGCCAGTCCAACTAGGGGGCAGGGACTGCACTAAAGAGGCAGGAGCACCCTCATTCTTTTTTTGTAACATATGGGGTCCTTAAAAAACCCCAAATAACTACAAAATTCAAGTTGATTGAGTACAGCCAGGACAGATGGAACTGTTAAACAGAATTATCACCTTAAATCATAAATTAAGCTCAGGTAAATAAATAGCTTTTTCATAATCAATTTTTTTCTTGAGAAGTTACATAGACAGCAAAGACAGCATATATTCAAATAACAAGCTATGCAATTTAATATCATATGCCTTAAAATCTGCTTCATTTGGTAAAATATTAAATTTCAGAAGGGGAGCACAAGCTCAAATATTTTCTCAATTACAAGCAGAAAAGCTAAGACAGACATTTCATGAAGTCTATTAGAGCCTAAGAACTCACACTAATTAATGTTTTTGCCATTGATTTTAATGGAATTTCAACTGCAGGTGATGTACTAGTCAAGGCCACAGCTAGGATTAAAATGATACTTCTGATTAAAGATACTATTTATAGTACAAAAACACACATACCCTTTACTAATGCAAGAAGGCTATTACAACAATAGCATCTATAAATATACAGGATCTCCTGTTTAAATAAAAGCTCAATATACAAAAAATACAAGTACAAACATTCCTAAAGAAATAACAACTTTCACATTTCCTTTAAAACATCATTCAAAACAGTTTTCTTAAAACGAATGTTCCTGGTGGTTTTGTAAAATGGTTTTGAGTGCTGAACAAGTCAAAATTAAGTTTCGTCAACTGAGCAGAACTCCTTGAAGTGATGCAAGGAATTAGAGGGCAGACCACTTGAGAAGAGCTGGAAGGTCTTTGTTGCTTGAGTTTTCTACAAATCCAGCTTCTCTATTTTCATTGAGGCAGCAAAATGGAGAGAGAAAGAGAGAAAGAATTATTATTTCAATATAAGTTACAAATTTAGAGATGACTTTGAATTTACAAATTGAACACCCAAAATTGTCAGCTCTCCAGTATCTGCACCCCTTATTTTCTCCTATATCTGATTATCTCAGGATTTTGCTGGATGTATTCCTCTCTGGCAGTTGCAATCTCCCTTTTGCAAATTATTTTTGTCACACAACAAAAGGAGAATACATGATTTCACAGTGGCAAAGGCTTATGAAGCCCTCCTGAAAAACATTAGTAATTGTTCACTGAAAATCCTAGCAGTACAGTGCGAGGTATATACAGTGGCAGTCCTGAAATAGGTTTATTCCCACAGTGACTACTGTGAAGAATAACCAGTATTATGAAACTTGGTCAGGACACCCCCTTCTAACCAAAAATTTAAGTCAGGATCAAATTGATTTTATGCAACCTTGAAAGTTATATTATGATACAGTGCTTTAGATTTTTCACTGTTGCAAAGTTAAATAATCTATCGAGAATCTTTGAAGTGTTTGCTTTAATCTCAAAATCCCATGGTTTGGGAACAAATTATTGTATAATCAATATATTTCATTTTAAAGCCCTTCTCACTATCCTGCCTATCATATACCTCTCTAGGTCTTATTCTTCATAGAATCACAGAATCGTTATTCTTTCAGAGAAAAGATTGAATGTGACCTGACAAGACCCCAGAGAGGTCCACAAATCAAAAGCAATGGTGAAGTCAAATTCCTTGAGAATCGTGATCTTAAGGGACAACTCAATTTCTTTTTTTTTTTTTTTTAATGCTGGAGGGTAGCAGTTCCTATTGTTAAACACTATTGGAGCTTATTCTATTTGTTGTGTAAACAAACCCCTAGTAAAAACCCAGTGCTAAGAAATTCCCACCTACTCAGGATGCCATCCTTTTCCTCCAAACACCCAGAATCCAAAGCATGAAGTACACTGAATTTCAGACTACCAGACAATCTCAACTAGGACACGTTTCTGATGGAAGTTGACAGTTTGACAGAAACTTTGGTGCATTACCACACACCAGGACCTGGAGCCAACCACCCTGTGCCAGTCAACCCAATCAGCTGTAATTCCTTGCCTTCATCACCCTCCACAAACCTGAGACACATAAATTCCACCTAAAGGCCACACCATGGAAGAGAGGAGCACTGCCAAAGACCAGTAATCATTTCACACACATTCTCCTGTCAGTGAATCAAAACTTTCTGACAACCACCAAAAATCTCTGTCATACACACATTGCCATTAAAGACACTCTTAAGCAACAGTAAGAAAGCACATGCCATCAATCAAACACAATCTACTGGTCATGGAGCAATCTTTTACTGCCCTCTCAGTCTCCAACTTCATTTTAAATCTAATGCCTCCTGCAAGGCTATTTGTCCAAATTATTAGAAACTTTCAAACTTCCAGTTTTAATTCCTGGAAAACTTACTCTCCTCCTAATGTTTATGCACTTGATGTATCTGCAGCCTTTTTTTAAATTAGTCTGTATTAGGGATACATGTTTTCTGTACAGTCTCCTTCAGAGGCTCACTACACCAGAAATCTGGACAGGGTTGCATTTACCAATTCTAGAAAGGAACTGAAACATGAGATGTTGACATCTGAGGCATTAACTTTTAACCACATGACTCAATAGGAAAGAACCTCTTAGAGAGATTAGGGGGGGAAAAAAAAAAAAACCCAAAACAAAACAAAAAACAGTTTGTAAGACATGGAAGGAAATGAAGGCCTAAAGATTTTGCTTGAGAACACTCAGTGAACTGGTCAGATGATTATTTGCCAAAGACACAAAAATGGATCTTCAAGGTTATTGTTCTAGTGCAACATTTGCAGACAGGACATTTCTTACTCCCCGAACAGCCTTCCTCATTGTAGAAGACCTAACAAAACCTCATTCCAGAGGCAGAATAAATTTAGGAGAAGCAGCTTATTTAAAACTTTCTTTACATCCAGTACTCTTGTACTGAATGTGTTTAGACTTTATAAAGATTAAGACTTTTTAAGTTTTTAATAGCAGACTTAGCTATTGAATAAAGGCAGTTTCCTCTAGCACACTCACTCCTCCAGCACCACAAATCCACACGTGCACAAATGTTGCTAAGCTCAGAACCATGTACCAACAAAGAAGTGTTTCTCCCAGCCTTTGAAGGTTAGAAAGGTTATAAATCTCTCACAATAGCTAGACAGCTTCTTTCTACCAAGTGATTGTCATATGCTTATTCTGGAATTAATTCTAAAGCAAACAAACTTCTCCAATATGATTCCTCGTCAATTGCATCCTTATTATTTCAGACATAAGAACATGATATTAAGCTGAGTTATGTACTGCCATGTGGTAACAGCCAAACCCTACTACATTTTCTGAAAAAAATCTCTTCAAGCTCATACTTTTTATTTCTTGATTAAAACCTTGTCCTAAAAGAAAAAAAAAAGCATTATACCTTCCCTCCCCCCAATATGTTTCTCTTATGAACGACTGTCATTCTTTTAAGTCTTCCACTGCCTTCTATTCATGCACCACATGGGGATCAATCTTCTTGACTTCAAGGCAACCATACCCATTCCCTAGCTACTTGCTTTTGATAATCTCTAGACCATTCCTAAACCATCAGCATCTACATTATCTTCATTTGCCATTCCTTGGGAGCTTCTTTTTCCTGCATGGAGGCTAAACAGACTTTTTCAGAAATCGTCATACCAAGATTCCACCAAATGTTTTACTTGTCAAAATGTCCAAAGGCAATCATGTTCTCCTTTAGAAGAAGTATTAGACTTTAAAATACTATTGCCTTTTTTAACCCTGTTCTGCTCACTTCTAAATAAAATTTAAAGTTGACTGCTTCATTTCAACTTATTTTGAACTAGAATACTCATTTGTCTTTTGTGCCAGAGTTTCTACACAGTATAGTTTATAAATTATATTTAAATAAAAGGAGATCTCTGCAGTTATTCACAATATTCCAGAGTCTGTAAAAACACTGCACCAAGAAGCTTGCTAAGTATTACTTCACTACCCCACTCAATTTTGCTTTTCATCCCAGCCACAGAAAGAAATGGGGCTCCTATGACATCTTAGAAGCCGGGTCCTGTGAGAAATCTCAGTACTTTTGAAAAAATTGACATTCAAGTACACGCCAAGAAGTCAGAAGACAACAAAACATGGAACCACATTATTTATTTTTTTCCCTCTACTTTGTTCCATCTCCTCATCCTTAAGAGTCAAACTGCAACTAGATTAAACATGACTGACAATTGCTGTACTTTTTTTGCCTACATACTCCTACTTCCAAGGTTTCTTTGCTGTTAGAAAGACACGACCAAGTGTGGCTACTGCTGTTCATTTACAGGTATTTTTGGATTTCAATTCAATTCCTGTTGGACAGGTGCCTTCTACTATTGCCACACTTACAGTACACAGAAGCCAAGAAGTAATTGCTGCAGAAACAAAATCCTCTTCTCATATTCGTATCAGGACTGAGGCACCCACACTTGGCCGGAGTAACATGTAAATAAATGCTTACTGTAAATTGAGAAAAGCTCAGTCTGTAACAGTCAAATGTATCATCATGAGCCTGAATTCACCCACAGATTAACCCTGTGTCCTCATTTACTACAGCTGCTTTAAAACCCTGAAAAATTAGAAAGTTAAAAATAGATCTTTCTCTACCAAAATTCTAGGACATCCTTAACAATCTTCAAGCCTTCTGAAGCAGTTAATGGAAATGACTGCTCAGACACCTTTTATAAGTATGAAAGTCTTTCAGGAAAATTCTATCATGCACTTAAAACAGATTTAATCTTCCTGTGCTCAAAAGTTTTATGTATTTTTAGGTCACAAAGCAGCTTTTCACATTCTAAAAAGTACTTGTTTTCACATCACGTTGACCATCTCTACTTGATCCTTCAATGATATATTAAACAAAAAGTACCAACCCCTTTTGCGGGAAGTTGCTCATGTCTCATTTAAGAATCTTGGGAGAAGTAACACCCCACCCTACTCCAAATACTGAGTCTCCTTTTTCAAAAAAATGTTCATATTCCCAAAATCCTAAGAAGCATCAGTTTCTCTGGCAAACGCAGGACATGTGAAAATATACATGTCCCAGGCTAATTAAAACATTCTTAATATATAGATCCAATATCAAGTCTTCTCAGTCAATTCTACAGATATTACATGCATAACAGCTCAGCCACTGCTTGTCATGAAAAGGACCTAAAACTACTCTACAGAAGACCAGACACTTCAGATGCACACTTTTAAAAGGTAGCAATATCTGTGCCTAGAGTAACCTTAAGTGCTGAACTGACAATAATTCATGCCTTCATACTCCATATGATGGATCAGGATATCAAATTTTACTTGTTTTTAGAGCTTATCATGTAAGTACATCCAACAGTTTACTGTACTGATTTACTCACATGGCCTGTGATTTTTGTCTCCAAAGAAATAAGCCTTTAAACAGATAAATCAGTGTGGTACAAAATGCAGTGTAGAGATTAACTTACAAAACAGTAAGTAAGCTTTGCTACCTTTCAGGTAAAATTATTTCCCTTTTAAATAAATTCTGTAATCTAAAATATATTCTCTAAAATTATTAAAAGATTAATTCCCCGTATCACTTTGTACCCTGTACTTTTCTCATAGTGTCAGGCATGTTTGGAAATGGGGCTGTTTTCTTTGTATTCCCAATTAAGATAGTCACACACAAAATGCTGATTTGCTAATTGTTTATGTAAGTACAGACAAACACCTATGAGTACTCCTTTTAATCACATGCCTACATTCTGTCTAGGTAAGACTAATTAAAATTAAATAATTAAAATATTAATTGCAATTTACATAATGAAGCAGAAAAAAAATTCCTCCATAATCTAAATACGGGCTAAACTTGATTCTGACTGATGGAAGGCCGAGCTTCTGAACTACCCCCGAAGAATCAGAAAATAAAGCATGTATTTGAAAAAGAAAATTAAGCGTTGTTGTTTGTGTAATAATTATGTCTCACATAAAGACATGGATATTAAGGTCACATTCAGAAACATGCTCTTCTTGTGGAGGACTCTTAAGATACTAAGACTTAATGGGTTTTGCTGTCTTTACAGTGTAAAAACCATTTCCATTTGGAACCAAGACTACAGATTAAAAATGGTTTTGAAATTTCCCCTCTCCCTTTAGTGAGATACACAACACTGCACAAAATAATATTTTTATCAGAAGTATTACTAAAGCAATCAAATTATGTATGGTCGGCATTTATTTCTAAAAAAGTCTGTTGACTTAGGTACCTCACAGACAGAAAACTTCTAATCCAGGATCCCAGCTGTTACATTTAACAGGAAATGTCTAACAAGTGTCCTTATCTTAAAAAGCAACACAATAAAAAAAAAAAATTACATTTTCAGTACTCCAGCAGCAAATATTCATTGCAATTGTAACATTAAATAGTATCAACAAGTTTTAGGTACAGTTAGAAAAGCCTTTTGGCAATTGCACGTGCGCTTTCCCTTTTCATCAGGGAGCTATTTCTCTTCTATCAAAGCCACCTTAGCCACATACAGACATGCTCCTTTTAAGGTGGCACATTCCTTCTGAACTTGCACAAAGTAATGGTAGAATAGCTGCATACAGCAGAACAAATTCTCTTCACTTTGAGGAATCACAAAGCAAGTATTGCTGCTAGATGTCTTTATTTTCCTTTAACAAAATACACAAAGGCACAAAATTCACTTATATCTTCGAATTATTGTACAGGTATAAATAGTGCTTTGTATTCAAGTACAATCAAGTGCAGAGACTTTCTATATTTTATGTAAACACAAAACAGTTTTGCATGAAGGTGCCTCTGGTTCATCTGCAATGCAAACACCAAAGGAGATGCCATTTATCCAAGTGCCATTTAACTGAATTCTGTCAAAAAGTTAGACAATGAATAATATTAACACCACTGCAATGACACTTCCATACACTTAAGTCAAATGTCGGATGACACTTTAGCTTGTAAACATCTGTGTATTAAACATGTACTCAAATCCATTTTAACAGGGCAGCATTAAAAAGTATCTTAAGTCCACTAGACCAAACTTACTAGGTCAGATGCCATCAGTAATTGCTCAGTTAAAGAGATGTCAAACTAAGTACCCTTAGCAAAGGTTGTACTTTGAAGCTTTTAAATATGCAAACTAAACAAGGGCTACAACTGTTAGGCTTCAACCAACTACATGGTCTATGTGTTAACTTAAAGAGACATGCTTAATTTACAACACCCACTTTTACACATAGCTTTGACACACTGTGGCAGTTGAGGCAGTTTAAGCCCAAGCAAGATTATTAAATTGTACCATTAAAAAAAAAAGCTCACCTGAATAGTAACAACAGGCATGAACAAAGCTAAAAACTAGCTACAGAAGGCACTTGAAGTACTTTATTCTGCTTTTATTAAAGATTCTTCACTTTGTTCGGCTGAAGCAGACTCTGAAATAGTCTCTTCAGTTGTTGAAATGTTTTCTGCTTCTTCTTTTTCAACTTCTTCAGCTAGCTTATCATTTAGATTCTCAGAACTTGGTGCTTTATCATCTGTGTCATTTGTCTCAACGATCTGGGCCACATCATCTTCAGATTCTGTGAAAAGAAAAATTATAAAATAGTCATTTCCAGAAATTTAGAGGCAGCTAATATTCTTAAAAAGCAAATTAAACGTTTTGCAATCACATACAGGTTTTGACTAGTAACTGCATGATGTTCTTAACTCGTAAAAACTTTGATATGAAAGCTTTAGAAGCACTGCTCTGGCTTCTTGGCCCATGACTGAGTGGAGGAGCTGCTGCACACCCCTGTCCAGCAGACCTTGTACAAATGCCATCTGTCACCAAGAACTTAAGATCCCTCTTCCCACACAAACTAGTTCCAGGCTTCATTTCAGACTGCTCAGAACAGCCTAGCTTCTGTATTTTTTTCTCAGACTTGATCTTTCATTTTAGCAAGTTTGCAGCTGACTCACCTCCTGATTCCTTCCCTGCTCTCTCAACCACAGGCTGCTTAACACCTGCCCTGGCTTCTTGTTCCAAAATTTTTCAACCCTCCTATTTCTGCCCAAGCAAAATAACGTCCCCAGTTACTTCCCAGGCCATCCCACTCTCTCTTCCTGCTCTTCAATTTCCATCTTGATCCCATCTCTGTCTGTGCTCAATCTTTATCTCCCAACTGTCAGTTTTCTTTCTGTCTCATCTCTGCATTTTTTCTTCAGCCTCAAATTCTATGAATAAGTTTGTGCATTTTCCTGCTCCAACCCTCCACACTTGAGTTACACTCCTTTATTGCTGCCCTTCAGGCTAGAGTCAAAGAAAGTAAGGGATGCAAGAAGAGGCAGCTCCATGCCCTCTCAACTCATTTGTAGCATAGCCCAACTATTACCTATTTACAGAGTTTCAGTCCTGCAGTCCTCAACTCAATAATGCTTAGCACTCTGCAGCAGTGACTCCTTCCTAGTCTGACAAAGGTAAGAGACTGCTCAGTCTGATCAGAAGGATGCCAAGCATCTACAACATCTTTGATGTAAGACCTAGGGACAATCAAAGCCACGAGCTTCTAATGGAAAGGAGAAAACCTGATTAAATGCATATTCTAACTATATTTAAAGGAACAGGATGGTGCTTTCATTTTTATATTCTACTAAAAGGTATGGAGACACTGATTATTTAAGCAAAAATTGTCAGGTATTTTATGACTTTTCCCTTCACTCCGTTCTTGATTAAAACTTACTGAAACTCTTGAAACTCTCCAGAATATACAGAAATACAAATTTACATGGAAAAATTTGGTCTTATAATTTATAAGTCTGAGAAAGGTACAAGAAACTAAAGAGTAGGTCCTTTAAATGAGTAGTCAGGTCGTTCAGAGTAAGTGATGCTAACTCCAACCATGAACATGATCGGTCTCCATTAAAAATACACAGAGATTCCATTTTAAACACAGCAATTAATGGAAAGCTTCCCTAAAGTCAACCTGATTTAAATACTACATGATTAAAGTCATTGTGAGAGCAGTAGCAAACAAGTGAAAGCTCTGACTATAAACTCAAAAGGATGAAAAAAAAAAAAAGTGTCCTTGATAAGTAATACTTAATCCATGATTTTACCAAAGAATGTAGCTTCACTCACATGATCTTAACAGCAAACATAGCCCTGTGCTTGCTGCATATTTAAGAGCTGCAGCAATGCAACCTTAAAAAACCTGCTCCTGGCTGCAGCAGTTTTTCCCCCCAACACTCCTGCTTAATGCTTAGGACTTACAAAGCCTATGGACTTCACACTGTAAGTAGTCAGCCACCCCTCCTCTTGCTGCAGACAGTATCTCACTGAGTAACCAGTGAAATCACAATACTGCATCAATATTAAATTAAGTAGAAAATGTGTGTTAAGTGGGAATTCACAAAAATGGTGTAATTGCTCTAAAATACAGCTGCTTGTGCTTTCAAGCAGCTTTGGGACAAGTTTTCTTCACTACTACAGCTCCCCTTTAAGACAGATTTCCACATGTCTGAAGTGTCTTTAAAGAACATGTGTCCCACAGTAATCTGTTAATGTCTTTGATATCAGAGAAAGCTATTTGTGAAACCTTTGAAGCAAGTCAGATAATAGCACAGCATTCCCTCTACCCTCTACGTCCTACCAAAAAGGCAACTTATGTTGTTCAGCAAAACTGAACTGTGGTTCACTGGAAACATAACAAAGTTTTAAATCAAAAAAACTTGTTTACAAGTCATTAAACTCAAGGTGAGCTGACCTATGTGTGCTTGAGAAATCACGGAGTTCAAGCCTTATTAGTCCTTTGTCTTCCATCAGTTTTATTCCTAGAAAAAGTTTGTTTCTTGTGTAACACTTGCCCAAAGCAAAGCTCCACATGTAGAACTCCCAGTAGGCAAACCCTTGAAATGGCATTATTTCTGCTAGAGAGCATTACTGTGAGCCCTTCAGCTGAACAACAACCCACGTTTATGTGCCTGCCTTTGTAATGGAAACCCTTTCAATACAGCACCTTTCTTGGTATTGGTATCCAATCTTGGTATCTTGGCATCCATTCTTGGAATACAGCACCTGCTGTATTCCAAGAATCCTTAAAAGTGACAGAGTATTAAATCATCATAAAAACGTTTGAGCAAGATGGTCAAGGAATTCCATACAAATCCAGAGACATCACATAAAGCAGCCCATGAAGTGCTGACCACAGTGGTGAAGTCTGAAGTTCAAAGACATCTAACGAAGACCTCTGACTATCAGCACCAGACATTCAGCACAGAACACACACGCAGCCATTTTTTTTTTCAATTTTGTTTTGAAATACTGTGAAATGCTAAATCTGAATCAAGAATACAGCAAAACAATACTAAATAAAGGCAAGGCAAAACTAATCAAGAGGCTAAAAGTGGTTCCTGTTGACTCTTTCGATATGATCCAAACATTAATACATTTAAGAAAAGTACGTAAGAGAGAACCAGCTAGCCTTTGGGCCAGGGAGGGGTAAAGAAGGGGGTGTCAAAATCAAGCCATTTATGAAAAGGTATGAAAAGGCCTGAAGTGTATTGCTTCACCCTGGTACCAAAATTTCCTAAATTAATCTGCTGAATAAGGAAGCATGATGTTTGTGCCAGTAATCTGCACCACATTGACAGCTGATGACTCCGTATTTCCAGAGGTTTATAAAAAATTCCAAAGTTCAGTGCCAACAGCACACCCCATAAGCATTCTTCAGATCTCTTATCCACAGGAGTTGCATGTAGCATGCTTGTCACTACACAAGCACAAAACTGAAGAAAAGATTCAGCTTCATGCTTTACTCATTACCCAAAGTAGCTGACAGGTAAAAAATAGTTATAGAATTTCTGTATCACATCATATTGCTGTTAGTTATGGTTTAAATAAATTACAGACAAGAGTTGTACTCCCTTGTGTTATCAACACTGTGGTGAAGTTGGTTTCCTGATGTTAATGTTTTTCTACATCAGTAAGTGAAAATATTCTCTATTCTTGCTGTGACAGCAGCTATTTTACTGCGTTGAACAAAAGCCTTCCTCAGAGCTCTACCTCAATGATAGCTTCATACCTTAAACTTACAATCAAGGAATATGTTCATTTACTAATAAAACCCAACTACATGTAAGCAGTTATGTTTCATGTTACAGTTCTGATGGAAAAAGTGATGTACAGAAAATATTTTCTCATTCAGAAGAGATTCCTTTGTGGCAAGTCACAACAGGCACTGGCCTCCTCTACATCAACAAGACATTCCTCAGATAACACTTATGTAAAATACTAAGACATACTCTATGTCTGGCTGCTTAGCAACTACCAAAACAGAATGGTGTGTATAATCTTGGAGAATAAATATTCGGAAAAGAACAGCTATTTAACCTAGAAAACCAAAAGTCTGTATACCCCTTACTTATTTCTTATCCCTCTGCTGCAAAATTTCACCATATACTTCTTATCAGGAAAAGACAACTCAGCAACAGAACTCACAGTTGTTTCTTTTCCAGCTGTTTGTAAGTAAAACAGCACATTAATACAAGACCACATCAGAATAAAACAAGTAGTTTTCATTATTAAAGGTGAATTGTTGAAATCAAATTTACTGCAATAAATCCATCCTATTTTTCTGCTGAAATGCTTGGTAAAATTCTGCTTCCAATAAAAGCAAATTCTCACCGTTTTCATTCCTACATCCAAAGTGTTTAACAGCAATCTCACACTAATACTCCAGATTTTACATTTTTTACAACATCTATAGACTGACTCAGCAGCTCAGACCCTTTACTGGCACAGTTTGATAATAACTTCTTTCAACGATAAGATGAGATTAATTAGCAAGCACCTCTCCTTACCTCTCTAAAAACCTGCAGTAATGGATAATATTCAGAAGCCCTTGAGGCACACACCTCCTAGAGTTGAGTATCCTTCTTTAAGGATCTCTCTATTTGAGTCAGACAGAGGAAAACAAGCACACTTTTAAAGAACCGTAACAAAGTATGTCTTTTTCTGTAAGAATCCTCTAAATTCAAAAGTAGCCAAGAAGCTACTAACCTACCCTCCTCTCGCTTAAAGATGATTCTATCATTTAAGACAAAATGAGATCTTTTCATTCTCTTAGTTTCATCCATTTGATTTCAGTCTTACTTTCATGCCAGCAACAGCACTTCGAGGTAAGAGCGCAGTATGGCACAGGATAAGAAACCAACCAAGTTTTCACTACAATGCACCCTCACGAGGCCATGCCCAGAGACATCCACCATTAGATATGGCTCCTCTACCGGTTTTGTGCAGCCTTCTCATGCCAGAAAGCTCAATGGTATTTTGTACTCCCTGTTAAAAACAATCAAGCGGAAGCACTCTATTAGATTCTGAGTTTCCCACAGTTGGTGTGTTTGCAGCCTGAACCTCAGGGCTGCACACTATCTGACAGTTTTCCCTAGGGATTCCTGCTTAAACTAATGTAAAGTCCCATCAAGCACTCAACAGCACATCTAACTGGAGATCCTCTGGTTTGAAATTATGACTTCTGGATCTTTTAAAACACTGCATCTTCCTGTTGGCTGTACACCAGATGTCTACTGTATCTGCAGACTATAAAATGTCTCAAAAGGAACTACGTTAAATTAAAATTGACAATTTGTCTTTGAACTACCTGAAATTAAACACGGCAGTTTTACTAGATTTTCCTGCCCTGAGGAAAAAAGCAAAAGGAACAAAGGCATAAATTCCAACACACCTCAACCAAATGACCTGCCAAACACAGTGAAAGTTAACTACTTTGGGATATACTCCCTCCTTAACTATTTCTGTAATTTACAGTGCTATTTTCTATCTGTTTGTCAGTAACATTAGAGGGAAAAAAATTATGCCATCCTTTGCACAAGATAATGACCAATATGAAGAAATTTTAGGGTACAGGAAAGAAGACTCTATTATCAACAACCTAAGCTAGGAGCACAGACAAGAACTGAAAAAATATATAAACTGCACTTACTATGAAGTCAGAACAAACTGTACTATTTCAGTTGGAATGGACCAGCAACAATCATCAAGACCAACAGTCTAACCTACTGGGGGTTGATCAAAAGCTAAAGCATGTTAAGGGCACTGTCCAAATGCCTCAAACACTGACAGACTTCAGTCATCCACCACCTCACCAGGAACCCTGTTTGAGCAGTGTTCGAGTATTTCAGCTGTTGTCATTCTTATATGAAAACTTAGCTCAACAGAGAGAGACAATGGGGAATCTCATTAGACTTTTAAAAAAGAACAGACTTCATGAGATTAGTACATACCTTTTGCCTGTTGAGTCTCCTGGGGCTTTCTCTCTCTGGGTTCTGGAGGCTCAGTTTCAGATCGCGATTCTGTAGATTGCTTTCTTTCAAAACTGAAGTCTGGAAGTCGTGGAGCTTGAGGTCTAGTTTTTCTTGCAGGATTCAGGAAGAAGCAGTAGGCACACCTAAATGCTACACAAAGCACACCCAGTAAGCAGCCTCACTAATTAACTTCACGTTTCACCTTTATTCCTACACTATCTTCTGATGGTCCAAAATACTAAAAACAGAGAGTCAACAAAGTGACTATCAGTACCAGAGAGTACCTCCACCAAATTTACATAAGCTACTCTATATAGGTCCTTCTCTAAATTGAGCAGACATTTGTTTTTTACAAACCTGCTTACTGTCAGCTCTGCTGCACTGTGTACTGCCCAACACTGTGAAAGACTTGACCACAATGAACAAAATAATGCAATTCAGTAGCACCAGATGTTGTCACATGGTGTTCTATTCTTTTCTACAAAAGAATTATGTTTGCAGGTGATTTTTTTTCCCTCCCCTTAAGATGTCACTTTCCTCACAATCTGAGTAAGATAATGTTAGGAATTCCACAAGGTATGTCTCACTCTGATTTTTGAGGGGCATTCTGCTCGAGTGGTGCTTAATTAAGAAAAAGCAGTTTTGTTTTGCAGAAGTACTGGATACCATTTAATACTTAAATAACTATTTTTGTCCTCCCCACTCTCACCAAGGCAAGTGGGGAAGTGTCAATTTCTGGTACAATGGAGTTGTGAAGTAAAATGACATACAGACTACATATCTTTGGTTTCATAGGAAACATTTCGCTTATTCCTACAGTGCAGCATATTTACTCATAAAATTAAACAAAACAAAATGAAATAGAAGATTTATCTAAGAATCCCTAGTTTCTTAAGCATCAGGCTTACACTTGTGGTACAAAGCAGGCAAAATACAACATCTGTGTTCAATAAAGAGCTGTGTCTGTCTTAAGTAATTGTCAGCCATAAATTCACGTATAGGCCCCTAGGGCTTGTTCCCACTCTTTTTCCAATACGTCCCCAAGATCTTCTTGCCAAAGGAAAATTTAGTTTAAGTTCTGGTAAAAGAGGCACACTTTAATGTCAGATAGTTTCTCAACATAAAACCCTTCTGAGAACCATTCATAGCTAGTAGCAATGTTCAGGGATGTATTGGAGGAAGCTTATTTCTACTGAATAGTTTTCTACACATAAAATCCATGACCTGGAGGTTGCAATAAAGTACTTCTCTAAGTCTTGAAGGAAATCTTAATACACAGAGTAATAAGTTAACAAAAAATATTCCCACATGAAGTGATACTTCACAATGTCAGTTAAGTACTTAGCTGCAACCAAAATGAAGTATGATGCATGTTTGTTATGAAACATAAGCCAAATAATAGAGTCTAAAAAAGATTAGCTCTTACCTATATATTCAAACTCCTCCTTCAAAGCCATACCATTGTGAGAAAAACACTGCTGACATATAAGAGCATACCTAGAAAACATGAATTACACATAATTACATACCTTTAAGTAAAAACACATTGAAGAAAGATGCCTTTTACCTTACATATTGACTAATACCTTAGATCTTTTCTTCTAAAAGGTGATTTCCACAATGAAATTACTACCCTTGAATGCAAACTAAATCTGTAGATTAAATAATACTTTTTGAAGTTTGTTTAACAACAGTGAAATACTCACAGCTACACTTTAAATCACGGTTCAACGTATTTTTAATATCATCAGTGTCAGAAAACAACATCCAAATCAAGCTTTTGTTTCATTAGAATACAGTTAATATGAAGAGTAACCATAGTTAACGTGTTAAGTTCTGATATGTTTGGACAGTTCTGAAGGCAATCTGAAAGGCATTTATAGCAGATATAAAGCTGAAGTGCTGAGGCAATTGATTTCATTTTTTTCACTTCAAAATATAAGTCATTCATCCACTCGAGTACAGATTTTTCTTTGCACCACACAGCTAATACCACTCACTAGTTTTGCCCAAATATTACCAGTTTCCCTGCAAAAAGATTTCAACTGAAGCACTGAGAAAGAACAATTTCTTAATTATGAAAATTTTGAACAAGTTCATTTGCAATTCTTTTAACCTTGATGTGTCTGGCTTAAACAAAAAGGTTAAGAAGCTTCCTTCCCCCAAAGTGTTCAGGAATTTCTTAAAGAACATTTTACCTGTTCTGAGGACCATCACCAACCAAATATTCAATAACTCTATCCACAACTCCTCTTTCTCGAGGAAGAACAGGTCTTGCCAATGGAGGGCCTGGAGGATGAAGACCTAGAAGACATAAATTACATCAAAATTATTTTCCACTATATTATTATAAACCATATTTTACTGTGTGTGCTACTGTAACAAAATAATTGCATCTACTTAATATACATGGGCATATTTCTTAGTCCACTAGGAAAGCTCTAAGATTCTTCAACCCACAATAGCTCTTGAAAAATTCCTCTTCT
Source organism: Monarcha castaneiventris obscurior (assembly GCA_026261815.1). NCBI lineage: Eukaryota > Metazoa > Chordata > Aves > Passeriformes > Monarchidae > Monarcha > Monarcha castaneiventris. The sequence goes on along the minus strand of JAMPIT010000467.1, from coordinate 526,740 downwards.
GCTCCTTCAGCTTACAATTTTATTAAATCGCTCCATTTTTACACCTTGGACATGTAATTAAATTTCTAGTTTCTAAAGAACTTAATGTGTCAATAGTATTCAATGATTATTAACAAATACAGGCTTTTTAAGAAAGAACAACTTAACTAAGTTCTCTTTATTTACTCTCAACTCTGCAAATTTATACTTCTAGTTTACACTAATAAATCTGGCAAAATCAATGACAACAGTAGAACTAGAGATCAGGGCAACCTGGTCTCCTGGAAGGTGTCCTGTCCATGGCATGAGGGTTTCAAATAGATTATCTTTAAGATCCCTTAAAATCCCAACCATTCTATGATTTTATTAAGACGTCACCACTGAAACACCCCCTGGGTTCTGTGTAATTACTATACCACATGAGCATGCCCTCAGTGTGCATTCAGTCTCTACATTAAACCTGTCCAGCTGTTTGCCATTCTGGCAATCCCACGTTTAATGACAAGTTGGATACTTTCAGATTTACGCTTAGTCAAAGAAGCCAGAAGGCCACTATAAAGATACTATTTTCCCCATGCATTTAACAAACTACTATCAAAATGACACTCCTTAAAGAACAGGTAAGAGCAATGGTTGGTACTTTTTCACCTCTACATACAGCAGTTAAACCAGAACACTGGCACAAGTTTCTCTTTCCACAAAGTTTTAAAACATCTGGTCCATTGTATAAGACCAATGCAAACTACCAATTTCTATTTATATAGCTTTGAGTTCTTATCTCTACTTTCTCTTGCAGCCTTGAAACAGAATAAGCTAGGCCTGACATAAGAAACTCAGGTCTGAATCATTCCAATGCGACCATTCAAATAACTAAGTATGGAGAGGAAACATTTTACATTTAAGCACCAGAAGTATTATGTTACAGTACTTTCAACAAACAGTTCTGAGTGTAAGATAATGCAGCATTTGGGGGAAGAGAGGGGAAGACTTAAAATCTATTCCCATAAGAGCTTTATAAATTACATTCAAAGTCCACAAAACAAACAAATAAAATAAAAAATGTTTGAGTAGAACAACAAACCAGTCTTTCAGAACTCTCACACTGGGACAAAATGGTCAGTTTCAAGCCACTTCAAGACAAAATTGTGACCCCTTACAAATAAGACTTGGTTTAAACCAACGACAAAATTACTTGTAAAAATGCAAAAGTCCTATACAAGTTCAAGACAGCTAAGAAGGTGAGACAGAAAAAAAAATCAGCTAGTATTAGCAGGTTTCATACTGAGATGAGCATATGGCAACCCGAAGCCCTGCAAGAATTAAGTATATGTAATTCATAGAAATTAAATACTGAAGGCGCAAAAAGTTCTGGCTTGTAGCTATTCTTACTGCATCCAGTACAAACAAATACAGAAACAGCAGGGCTTAAAAGAAAGGCCTTTAGTGACTACAGAAGTCAGCCTACAATTCTCTTCTCAATCTGCTGTATGCTTCCAGTGTTTTTCTTGAGATATGTTTCACAGAATCCCCCATAATGACCAATAAACAAAGAGGAAGTTAAAGGGTAAAACAAACTAAAATCACTGTCTCAATATGCAACAGAGTAAAACAGATTAAATGCACTGTCTGAAAAAAATCCAAACAAAGGACAACTAAGAGAGCATAGTTTGTTAGTATGTTGAACTGCTTCAGAAGGACATTTGACTGAAAGACACTGTGTTAAAAACAGTTGACTTCAAGCTTTTCAGGATTGTTCAGATTTAGTTTTCTTATAGCAACTTAGCCAGGGACAGCATCAGGACATGCACAATCATGGCTTCCAGCACTTTGATAAACATACACATAGACGTAACATGTACCTCTTAAGCAGAGTATTCATAGAATATGATGGGAAGGGACCCATCAGGATCATCAAGTCCAACTCCTGGCCCTGCAAAGGACACCCCAAAAATCACACCATGTGCCTGAGAGCGCTGTCCAAACACTTCTTGAGCTCTGCCAGGCTTAGTGCTGTGAGCACTTCCCTGGGGAGCCCATGACAGCGCTCTGGGTGAAAAACCTTTCCCTGATACCCAACCTACACCTCCCTGACTCAGCTTCATGCATTTCCTTGGGCCCTGTCACTGGTCACCAGAGTGAAGAGATCAGTGCCTGCCCCTCTCCTTCCCCTCATGAGGATGTTGAAGAACACAGTGAGGTCTCCCCTCAGTCTCCTCTTCCTCAGGCTGATAGAATCAAGTATCTCAGCCACACCTCACAAATCTTCACCTCCAGACCAGGAGGCAAAGACAACACAGCAAGTCTTACTGTTCAATAACCTGATCCAAGATGGGCTTCACGTTTAAATATAGTATTAAAAGTAACTGTGAGCAAATTACCATTTCAAGCCTCCTACCTTTGAATCTTCACAGACAGAAGCAGCAAAGGAAAAAGTAACTAAGGGCAGAATGCACTACATTGTGGTAAACCTCACGCTCAATGCCACATACAGATAACCTCTATCTTCTATGGCAAACATCAAACATTGTAGGAATCAAGTATTTTCAGCAGTGCCCTCTTGCAGCGCTACACATTAAACAAGACTAATCTTGACATTAAGGCTGCACTATTTCTAACAGTCTTTCAAAACACATCCTGTTAATATTGGATACTTGACCTAAATGGACTTTCCTAATCTTTAGGAGCACAAGAAAATTTGTTCAGAAAATATTGCAATTTACAACCCATCAGTTAAGTTGATTAGTTAAGGTTCCATATTCAACACAAATGTTTTTAAAATTTTTTGAATTTTCACAAACAAGAGAAATTAATTCAGGATATAACAATCAGTGAATGCATTTCCAAGTTACCCCTGTATTCTGTCTCAAGCAGGAACCCAGACTAAGAAAACTCTCACAGCAGCAAAACAGAACAAATTCAGTGCAATATAAGCTTTACAAAAACCTGAAAGATCCAATACTTCCATCAAAAAAAGGCACTGATACAATCTGCAGTAAAATTAAAGCTCTAGAATAACTTTGTGAATAGCTGGTTTACACTCAAATGCTTCCTTAGGCCTTTATTCAAAAGACCAAGTTTTCATATGACTTGTAAATCACCAATATATGAAGTTTCTAAAAGTCAATAATCAGGGTAAAAATTGAATAAAGTTACCTAGAGTGAAACATCACAACACATTCCAACAACAACTTCAATTACCTGCCTACTAATAACTCAAACCAACCATCCCGGTTCTCATGCTGTTATGGACACCAGTAATTAATATAAACATCAAAAGCAATCATTGTAGAAAGACTGGTCATTTTTGCAAAGCTTGGCAAACTCTCAACTACCTGCTGGTTATTAATTTTCAAACATATGGGAGCTCTGTGGTAATACACGTTAAATTGATTCTCCCCTACAAAATATAGTATAATGAAAATGAATTATTAATCTTCTGTAAAATAGAGATAATTAAGCCTATTCATATTTGTTGCAGGCCATGCATAAACTTAGATGCAATATTGTTCTTATAGATACTGAATGTATGTACTTTTCACTACAGCTACATGACTGAGATTTCTTATGCCTGCAAGGTTTGGGGAAATTCAAGAAAAAAGAGGACTTACATACTAACTGACAATTGCAGTGGCTCCCATTGTTACATTGCAAAGTAACATTTGGTCAAAATACCAGTTACAAGTGTGGGAAAAAGTGCCTGTAAGGCATTATCACAAAAACTACATTAAAAATTTTAAATCACAAACTTGTCATTTCAAACAAGTCTGTTACTTTATTTTCCTTCTTCCTCTAAAGCGTTTACGCAGTACAGGCTGAATTTCATCCAGCCTATTCGATGTGCCTGAATCTTCCCCAAAGAACAAAGCTATTATACAGCTGATATTTCATTATACAGTCAGCTTCCTTAAAAAGGAGCATGCAATTTTTTTAAACTCATTATGGAATTTTTGGTAATCAGATATCAGTGAATGTGGTTTGCAACCAAATGACCAATTTCCTGGTGCAAGGAGCTAATTTCTGGTACTTCAAGATAATCAAGACTTACTAATAATTTGCCTTCACAGTTCACTTCAGGGATAAAAACAAATTTAGCAGTTTCATAACACAGGTGAAGAACTACTAACAACAAATAAGACTTAACGGACTCTACACAGAAGGGAGACCACAACTTTCCATGACAAGTTTATTCCACTCCACTAAACAACAGGAAAAGGCATTTTATCATTCAGCTTCCCATGATCTTAGACAGCAGGTGTCACTATATTATCTACAGCTCTACTTTTTGATTGTACCATGGAAATTAGTAAGGAAGGACATACAGTTGGTAAGACTTAAGTAGCTTCAAGTAAAAATCAGGAACACAGGGCAGAGAAAAATATTCTTGATCCCTGTATATATAGAGCAAAGAACTACTCCACATTAAACTGGTGCTCATGAGATTCCTGGCAAGTTGTACCCCTTCTATTTTCAAGACAGCATTTCATCTCTTTTCTTGCCTTGTGATCCAACTTGTCAAACATCCCACGAAGAATGAAAGGCCTGGCACAAACCTACACACAGTTTACCACCCATGAGGAAAATGAGAACTGCGCTTCCCACCCAAAACTCTCAAATTTTGCAGTTCTTCCAATGCCACTTAGTTCATACTCTATTTATTAAAAGTCCATCCCATCTGAACACCAAATAAGAAATCAAGAGAAAAATTTTCAGGATATGAAACCAGATTTTAAGGACTACTCATTCCTACCCGATTTCAACCTGTTGCTAAACTTTGGACTCTTGTACCAAAATAACAACGCCATTTTAGTATTCAGCTACAAAACAGACAGCTTTTCTGTTGTATTTGGTATTCCACACTTTAATCTATGAGTATAGGCTGCATGACTATACCTTCTAGAGTGAAAATTTAAATAAATGTCAAGATGCATGTTAAAAAAAATATGTGCAGGGTTTAGTGAGAAGCATGAATGTATTCTGAAAGTGTTCTCCTCTGTACCTGATTTATACAAGCATAGAGCTCTTCTAAACTAAGAACATAAAAAGGTATGCTATATTGTTGACTACAGAATACTGCAAAGTTTTATTGCCATTTAAACAAAGAAGCCATAACAGTTAAATGAGCTCAGGCAATAGGTTTCAGCATCAAAAGGTGCCAGCTGTAAAGAGTTATGGCTAATTGAATATGGAACTCCTGCTTAATCAGATAACTGCTCTGCTATCTCCAAATGAAATGCCATTTCCATACTGTCTGAAAATGGCCTATTTTATTGGTAACCAGAGAAAACAATATAAACTGTAAATAACATTAAGTGCTGTGTTTACCCATTCCAGGCACTGAAGTAGCAGGGGATCCAGGGCGCCTTGGTAAAACATTTGATTGCAAGGATGGCACAGCAGCTCTTTCTGGGAGCCCGCTCACAGCTGGTGTCTCTCTCTGCAGATTCGGAGATGCTGGAAGTGGGGACTTTGGAGAGCCTTGTTTAGGAGTTGCAGGTTGGGGTGTAGAAACATTTCTTTGAGCTGCAGTCCTCTGACGAATTTCTGACAAGAACATGTACATACTGAATTTAGTGTCTAGCATTATAGGCAAGATATTAGTAAAAGTACATGAATAGTGTTATACTGATTAGCAAATTACACAATCAAACAAAACCAGGAAGGCCTAAAACTAAACATCATCAGCTGAGCATGTCATAGAAGCAAAACCACACAGAAGTAAATACTACGTAGAATACTATACTTCAATAGCATTATCATAACTGTTGAATACTTTCAGCAAAATTCTTCTAGAAGGCAATTAGAGAACAGAATCATAAAGTATCTGCTAAGGCAGAATGCTGGACATATGAACAGCTAGACTCAAACCACAACGCACAGAACTGATCACTTTTTACTCCATGGCTTAAAAATGCTTCCAAGTATTCAGCCTTCCATGGGACAAAACTACTCAGTCAGCACCTAAAATGCCCAACTAAGTGACCAGAGTTATTTAAAAAAATCAGATTGGATAAATGAAACAATTCTAAAAACAGAACAAAAGGTAATGCTTCTTTCAGGCGATGTAGTTTCACTCACTTGTTTCAGTAACCCTGTCATCAAACCACGTGCATGGATTGTCACAAAGCAAGAATGGGCTCTGCTGGAACATTTCCCTACTTTTACCTCTTCTCCCACCAGTATCAGTTACTACTAAATCACTATCATTAAAAACTTAACATACTTCCTCAGTTGTTCTTACCTGAAGCCAAATATCACCAGAGTAATATATAAATACACTATGGTTTGAATGTTGTAATAGTCATGTGACCCTGATGTTCACCCACACTATTGCAGCAAATGGAACTGAAATGTAACCATTGCTTCAGGTCTGCAGAGAGTCACATGGTTAAAGAGTAGCAGCTTAATTCCTAAAAGGGACACCCCAGGAACACCCATGCTTAAGGCTGTAATACCCTACAGAGTTAGTGTATAGCACCGACACCACTTTGAACAAGCTTGCATGTCTTCCTTCACAGAAAATGGAATTTAACACTACATTTGGACTTTAAAATCATTTCCATGAGTGTCAAGATTAGAGAGATTTTATCTGCTGACTTTGTGGCAGGCTGGAAGAGTTTAAATGCTTAGCAGGAAGTTTATAGGTCCACTGGCAACCAGCCACTGGAAAATGGGTGTGCTGAGTCTGAAGGAACGATTGCCCCCAAAGTACAATCCTACCACACCAAGCTCCTGCTTTGGGTGGAGGAGGGGATCATGCTAAGAAAGAGCTGCTATCACTGAAGTACTAGGTCAAACATAACAATTCTGTGGGAAAACAGCCAATCTAGTGCCATGAAAATTGCAACATACCTAGGTTATGGTCTTGCCTACTTAGTTGTACATATAAATAGGATTAATACACAACAGAAGAAAGAATGAAAAATTCTTTGCTATCACCACTTTAAAAACCACAAGTTAAAAAACTACACTCACTAAAAATCCATCTAGTTCTGTTCCCTACAAAGCAGAACAAATTACTACTTTTCCCCCTCCACACCTTCATGTGCATGGCTGCATTACTTCACACAACTTCATCATCCAAATTACATCACCCCATGAGTCTGAAGGTTCTGTATTTTAACTTGATTTTAACAAGTTAAAAGTTAATGCTTGCCCCCTCACTATTTAAGACATTCAGAATCTGGAAACCAGGATTAATTGGTGAGGTAGATGAAGAAATTCCATTAACTTTTCCTTGGTGACTTGTTTCTAATTTGAAAACTGCTCCTGTGTTGAGAGTTTTATCTGAAGTAAGAATTCATTTATGATGAACATCCCCATTAACATGTCTTCAAGAGCTTTTTGTGAGAGACATTAGCAGTAACCTTTCAAGTTTTACTACACTAGGATAACTGCATTCTCTCTATGCCATCTGACCAACAGGCATGACCCATCTCCAAATACAAAATATTGATTAAAAGCCATGATTTATTTAACCATTATAGTCAAGTTTGTGTTACAGTTTCCAGTCATGTGTTAGTTGCAAAAATTAGGCTACAAGGTATGTAATTTCTCAAGTCTTCTCAGGTCCACATACAAAAGAAATGAGTGATGAAGCCTAATTCCACTTGTTCCAAGATAATTTTAAACATCTCTAAAAAGACATCTTAATCCATTCTTTTTTCATCAGAAAACCCTCTTTATTATTTTTATTTATTACATATAAAAATGTCAAAGACCATGACTGCAATTCCTACATATGAATGTTACTTTTAAATTTTGAAGGCTGTCTTACTAGATCATGTGGTTTAAGCATATTAATTTTAATTGCTTATGAGGTCTGAGTCTGTTTCAATAGGTCATGGCTATATTCACATTTATTCTGAGCCCATAATACACTATTTCTAAGCAATTTCCACACCGCCTGCAAGAGCTTTGCCCCTTTTGCCTGCTCTTTCTGAAGGGTCATTTTTGGCGAGTCTTCTTTAAATGACTTTCAATTAAAAAGATACTGCTACTTTAATGACTCTTTCCCCATATTTTTGTTCCTATAAAGATGCTGAAGCAGTACTTTACAGTCAGTATTAGAGAGATGTGCTTCAGTAGTTTTAGTCTCATTACAGAGTTAAGGAATGCAAGACTCATTGCTAGTTTCCACAAAATATTAGGTTATGCACAATGTCTTTTTTTTTTGCCTTCACTTAGAAGTTCACTTGGCTTTCACTCTATTCTATGATTCATACTAAAGAGAACTTGCCAACACTCTGCTGCTCCCCATGTAAGAGAAGTCACCAGAACTTGCATTATGAGAAAGTGAAACACTCTCCTTGGCAAGACCAACAGCCCATCCGTTCTGGTATTTCCTTTCATAGAGTGACTGTAGATGTTATTCAGTGACAACACACAAACCTGAATTTCTGATGCTTACATTCCTGATAGCATCCCCAGGATCCATAAATGCATTGTCATGGACATAGAGAGTACAGCCCTGTCTCACCATCTTAGTATCACATATGGACCCTTTACCCATGAACTCCCCTAATTCCTTTTAAATCTGCTGTGCACTTCCACAACAGCCCTAATATGCTTCTGAAGTAATTGACTATGATCTATATACTTCTCAAATTGCCTTAAGATGCAATGTGTTAAAAATGAGCCTCTTGCAAAGTTCCAGATTTCCATAATTCCACATTGCACAGCTTAGGTAAGAAACATGTCCATTGACCTCAACACTAACACAATATACAGCTACTGCTGATGCAGTTTTAATGAAGTTTCGCTATTTTCCAAGAATTTTCTTCAGTAATTGTATTTGCGTACCCAAAAGTCAGCTGCATGAAGACAGACAAATAGCTTAAAAATAGAACTTTGATGCTCCAAACACGCTACAGTTCAAATTCTGCAGTTACAGGCACTGGACAATTCACACATATAAGCAGACACATTACTTAAGAGGTATCTACTCAACTGATGATTCAGTACGAGCTCTTAAAGACTATTACAATGCTGCAGTGGTGAAGCAGTGACATGTTTCATGTTTACAAGCATAACTATTTTATTTTTCCCTCACTTCAAAACACTGACTTTTGCAGAGAAGAATACATTATTTTTATAGAACTACAGTACACTGCAGGTCAGTAGATAGTTTACATAACTTGTTGGCTTTAGTACCAAAGACCAACCAAGAATTTTCTTTCTTCCTCCTCATGCCTATATCCACGCCACAGCCTGCAACCATCTTTCATTGCATTACTTTTAATTCAGGTCACAGAGCAATTTCATTTACAATACACCCCTCCTAACAGTCATGTCAGCAAACTGAAAAGAGCAGGTATCAATAACAGGATATTGCTGATAAATATTTCACTGCAAATATATACTCACCCTATTCTTCTCTATGGCCAAAGTACTGAATAAGTATATATTCATTAACTGCACCCCTCAAAACATTTCTGAACAGATAAAATTGCACTTAAATTTTCAAGTTCTTTTCCTTCTGGATTTCCTGATGGTATTTTATGCCAAACACAAGGTTGACCTAAATCATCTGTTGAAATTACCATTACTTATTCAAGCAGTACATGTCAAAATCACAAAAACTGCAAAATGAGCTAAATACACAGGAAAATTGGGGCACTACCAGTTGTTTTTCTGAGAACCAACTACTACACAATACTGATTAAACCTTTGTACCAATTAGTATGATGTGCAAGCTTTCATTTCAACCAGTAAGTCAAAAGCACACAAACTAACTAACCTTTCATCAGCTGACTCATATGCAACATTGTCCAACTTGATTATGTATCAGTCATTATTTACCCTCTTTTCAAAAAGACTCCATTACAGAGCTCAAGAAAATGTGTTCTGTTGTTTAGCTAGCTTGTGTCCAAAGTGAGCGAAGAGAAGATCAGGGAAGCTTTAACGTTAACTTGCTAACAGATATTTTATTATTCCAAACCACTCTAATTCTACCACATACTACATGCACCAAATTATACCACAACCACATAAAGGTGTCATCTAGTTACAGTAAGTTATATACTGCACAGAACAGAAGTTAATACCCATTTTAGGCAGATATTTAGTGTGAACAGCAATAAGCTAGCAGGATTTTTGATAGCTAAAAATTGAAATAATTACTGCGTATAACAAGAGCAAGTTATTTGGAAATTAAGTCTCCATAATTTCACAAGCCAAAGCCAAACACAGCATGTCCCTTTGAATTAACACACCTCCAAAATAGAATAGACTGACTAACCACTTATATGGGGACAAAAAGCTGCACCAATTCCAAATTCAATGTGTTAGAGAACAGATCAGAAAAAAGAAAATAAAACTGTGCTGTATATGAACAAAGTTACATTGACTCATAGAATCATTCAGGCTGGAAAAGACCCTTAAGATAATAAAATCCAACTATAAGCCATGACAACTTGCAAAATTTATTTTCCAAAATCCTTCCCAAAGCTAAACTGCACTTTTATTCAGGTTCAAGCAAGAATGTCCATGCACCTCAAAAAGTTGAATCTGTTTGAAAGAGAACTGTACATTTTCTCAATTGTGTCCCCACTTAGAGGCTGTTGGTTCACACCACGACAGTCTCAAAGAGCATTCTTTGCAAATGAAACTGTACTGAAAGATTCCTTCCACCAAGCCCATGAGAGCAGTTTACAGCAAGCTCTAAATACAAAGTTCTAAGCACAGATAGTGCAGGCAAACACCTCAGCAACAACTGTTTCACAAATCTACTCATACCACACTTATTAACGTAGACCACAGCCTACAGTGACTAGCTCTCAGAAATAATTCTAACTCTCTCAGAACCTCTCCCTCCCAGCCCTTCCATTAACAGTCAAGACACAATCAACACAACACAGCATACGCTGGACTCAACTAATCTGCTTTTGGCAGACTCTGGATCAAAAAGCAGGGGCACTATGCTTTGAAAACCCAAACATACACAAGACTAATTAATAGAGACTGACCAACTCACTTCTCAGCACTGCTCCTTACACAGCCTGGGTAGAGAGGAACAGAACAGTCATGTACCTCCAAAGGAGTTTCAAAACTGCTGCTGCTCTCTTTTAATAAGGCCAGAGTGACTAAAGACTTACCACCATCTAATTTATAGCTAATTATCTGCAGATTTCTATATAGAAACACACATTTCCAGGCAGTTTCATCCTCTGGTCAGTGTTACTTGCATTCTATAAACAGATCTGTCACCCTACTACAGGACTACTGGAGTGATCTCTAACATAGTTTAAGAAGGATGAATTTTGGAAAATGTTAAAAAAAGCCAACAGACTCCCTACACATTACAGGTGTAACAGAAAATTCTTGGCACCCACCCATGAGCTGTATTAAGGCAGAGAACAGAACAGGGTGTCAGAATGGCCCTTCAGCCTGAATAAAACTATGAATGCTGAAGAAATGGAATGATGGGAGAGACAGGCAAGGGGCAAACTTGAAAAAAAGCTGTTTTGCCTAAGACACCAGAAGAGATTAAAGCTTCACTATTGAGGTACTGCACTGCAACTATACACTCTCAATGTCAACAAGTAAGGATAGTTTTAAAACATTTTCATGGCAATTTGAAGCCAAGCAAAAAGAACAACAGCAAATTTGATGATGGAGCTTATAAACACCCTCATCAGTAAATCCAGGTGCTCTGCACCCAACAAAATGAGTACTAAGACTGAGAAATGGGAAAAATAGAAGTTTGGTTACCCACGAGAATTAAACACAAAGTTGACTAATAATAAATTCTAATGCAATCTGT
>JAMPIT010000467.1:462500-510000 GCA_026261815.1 Monarcha castaneiventris obscurior | reverse complement strand
AGTCAAAGTACAGGACAGACAATACTAATGGTAATTTCCAGATGAAGTATCCGTATTTGTCAAGTATTCTACCCACGTGAGTATCCACATGACTATATCACCAAAGCCAGAATAGAAATAAAACAGAAACTAATTTCTATTGAGCAGTCACTGCAAACCCACCAGGGCTTTTTATCTAGCAGATGAGGAGCTTACACCATTTACAGGTAAGCCCTGTAACAGCCTTATATCCCTTCAGCATGCAAGTAATGTCTGTAGGAAAAAGGAGGGCCACATGACGGTAAAACACAAGAACTGTAACATTTTTCAAAAAGACAATGGTCTCAGATTTATCCAGCAATTAGGTAGCTGAGCTGCAACAAAGTGAAAAGGCACAGCTGTTGTGGCAGGCTCTGTGCCTAGGCAACAATTTGCATCACAAATAAACAGGAAACACATAATTTACTTATCCTAGATACTTGGAGGACCACAATGTAAATTTCTTAGTAACTAATCCTATTTGCAAATGTAGAAGCAAATCAGAATTCAACAGGGGGAAAAAAAACCTCTCCCTCCCCATTATTTCACTTGATTTTTGTTTTGTTTTACTCAAAAGTAGGTTATTCATAGTCAAAGGTACTCCTAAGGAAGTTAATCAAACAAACCAAAATCAAATCTGAGTATTATCAAAACAAAACTTTAAAGAATGCAATTTTATCAGTGTTTTTATCTAAACTGTTAATTATATTCTGTCTTGTTGCCTGCATCATATATCCAGCTAATTTCAACATGTTCTGTATCATGTATAATTATCTAATTTTAATGCTTAATTGAATATCTTAAGTTATGATGAACCTCCTGAGTCCATCTTCTGAGTAAAAAATACCAACACCACACTGATTCAAGAGGCTGCAGTAAGTCCTCTGCTTCTAGTCCCTTGCTAGGAACCAGGCACCCACAAGATCATGTGATAATCACAGACTGTGAAAATATATGAGTTATACATTATTAGACTTCCCCAGAACTCAGTTTCACTAATCCTATTTAGAAGTTTGTCTTTAATGATTAAAGCTTGACGTGCACATATACTAATGACAATTTATACTTCCAGATTTAAATTCTCCATAGTTACACTATAATTTCATTATTGTTTACCAAGTATTTGTGCATTTGCTTCGTTTTTAACTACTCCTGGTTCTTCTACAGTATGCTGTTTTGATGTTCTGCACATGCAAAATACACATTCAGGTTTTCCTAACTAATCTTTTATTCAATGCCTTTTGTCTTAATTGCTTTTCACATACAAAAATTCAGCATTACTAGTTCTTCTACAATAAAGACTTTCATGGTTACAGAAAACTAAACTTAAACTGAAACGAAGACTACATTTAAGATTTCAAAAACTCTTTTGTTCTCCACTGTGCTTTTTCAGCTTCAAGAACTTTTCCTTTAAGGCTACCAAATGACTGTGTTAATTGGAAACATTAACTAATTTCAGTTAAGCAGTTTTCATAAAATAAACTTAACAATGCATTTGTCATGCTCATTTGTTTCTTTCCCAGAAAATGTAGGCCTCTCAAACCCCTCTGTATCACCACTACAGCCTAAGGACACATCCATTTAAATATCAGTAAATCCTCTATACCAAAGGACAATGACATCACTAGGTTACAGGTTATCTTTTTTCCATCTACATCTTAAAAGTGATAAAACACAGATCACGACATAATACCAGACTCTTATGCAACTCCTTTTTGGTACCTTTGTTGTGGGTTTTCTATTAACTTAGAAGGAAACTTTGGAAAACTCACTAACTTTGGGAAACTCATTAATAACAAAGCCTCATAATACAATTTTGGAGGGAGAAGGAGTTGCTTTGGTGGGGTAGGGTCGGGGGCCTGAGAGTGTTTGGGTTGTGGTGGTTTTCAAGTTTTGCCTTACAAGGCAGGTGAAGCCAACCATGTGAGAAAACAGCAAGCTTTTTTATGGAATTATTAAACAGAGAGGAAACAGCTTTCAGTGTTACAAACTTTGCAAAGAGGATCCAAGACTTGGAACCTTTTCCATCCTAAATTTGTCTTACTAAGATTAAACGTTGATCAAGCTTGGTACAAATACGTGGCATATATCAGTTTTACTGGACCATAGCAACCATTTTTTCTTTAAGTTTTACTTACTATTTTTTTCTTTTGAGATTTTAAATCTTCCAGCGCATCATCTAAAAAAAAGGATATTATACATTAGTTTTCAAATACAAATTAAGATGATTTTAGCACACTCTAAACATTGACTTCGCCTTGTGAAATCAGGAAAAATTATGCACTGACCACTACCAACTCTACACATCAGTAAACTTTGTATAAAATAACTAGAGTTTTTATGTGAAAATAAATCACTTAAAATGCTGAAATCGCTTATAAATTATAGCCCACTGTTATCACTTTACAGTTATAACTATTAAAAAATTTTATGTACCATTTCCTCATTAAGCAAACCAATTCTAGCCAGTGCCCTGCTTTGACCTACATTAAAACTGGTACAACAATGGACCAAATACATTTAATCTCATGAATCAAAATACAGAAAAAAGCTTGAGGTCTAAGCATTAATATATCTGAGTGCCAGATTTACTGTGTTCAGTATTTCCACATAAACCTCTTAACACATACTAGTTTCAAGTGCCAGGTCAATTCCGAGCTTCAAAGCTCAATCTATTTGCCCCTTTCTATACATTCAGACTACAGCAAACCCCCCAGTTTTGTAAGAACAGCTACCTGAAGGTCATTCTACTACTAAATGCTAAGAAAGTACTGCAACAAGTAGGCACAGCACCTAACTTGTCTAAGAGGAAGAGAAAGAAAAAAGGCCAAATGCATATGGGATCTTCCTAAAGTCAGTGTTTGGAGCTTGACACTCATGGAAAACTCACTGTAATAAACCATCACCTAATGCAGAAGATACTCTCAACAAATAAGCTTTCTACTACCTCCATTCACAGCAAGAAGATTGTAACAAACTGTACAACTTTTTACCCTTTCTCAGCTCTACTGAACGGTGGCAGCTTGCCTCCTGGAAAAATATACCTATTTTTACCCATTTTTTCAGATTTCAAAGAAAAAAAGCTTCATGGAACTACAAGACACAAAACCAAAACCAACCAAACTAAACACACTTTTTTTTGTACCTTTATTTATTTATAAGTATCCTATACCATTTAAATTTACTTCAGGAAAACTGTTATTTAAAATTAAGGGAACAAACATTTACTAGCAGAATGCAGAAATCCATTTTGATCAAATAAACCTCTTATTAAATGTGCAAAATACTGAAACTGACATGCACATATTTGAAAGGTTATTATTTATGCAATAAAAGGGTAACTAACCATCCATATTTGTTAATAGGACATGGAAACAGACCATATTTAATACTAGGCTGGACCACAGAAGATGGATAACTCCAGAAAGTATGCATCTTCAAATTAGTAAGGTTCCTTTCACCAAATCTTACATTTGTATTAGAACACAGTCTCACATGTTGCTCCACACAGATTAACAGCTTGAAATATACCGCAGTGCAGTGTGGTATCACAAAGCCAAATAAACAGCAGAATACAGCCAACTGTTAATGGCTGGTTACTCAAGAAACTGAAAGTGCTTCTGGTACAGAAATGCCTAGAACATCTTCAGGCACAGCCTTCCATGAAGCAATGCAATGCAGTTTGAAGTGTGGGTGTTTCTTTCTGATCACTGCACCTCCTGTATTCAACAAGAACCTCATGAAACACCTGCCCCTTCTAACGTGGCCAAATGGCAATTACTGCAAAGTACTCTCAAGAAACCAATACATCTCATCTTAATTAGACCTACAGAAAAAAAAGAATTCATACTAGAGAAGTCAATACCTGCCATATACCTCATTTATTTTCTCCACGCTTTGGGACAGATCAGCCTAAATCAGTTGTTTGCCTGACCAGTCCTCAAAACTGAAATTCTATCATTTCTCTGCATCACCTTTCCTGGAGTCTAGCTATAAATTTTCTTCATTCATAGCATCATTCCCAAATCTGGTGTATACTGGTTATCCAGCACAGGGCTTTGTTGTATTAAATAACCACCTCCAGTGTCTCAGTATGTTATACCAACTTATCCCAGAATAAAAACTTTGCTTTCAGCAACTTGGTTGAGAGTTTGCTCTCTCAGCTACACTTTCTCCTGCTTAACTGCTTCAACTTTACAGCTGATTTTTCTTTTTCAAATACAGGACTTTTATCTCTGAGGTAAAACACTTCATTTTTATCCAGTCTCTGGAACCACACAGAAATAATCCCTTTTGGCATGTTCTATCATCTACTAAACTCTTTATACACAGGTTCAACAAAAGCACTAGACTTGCCTGCATGCTCAAAACAGCAATAAAGACATTTAAGCAAACTAGAAAAACATACCTTTTTTTTTCTATTCAGCCATGAAATGCAAATCATTCATTTCACCTTAGAAATGAATCACACAGCACCACAGAATATATGGACAATTTTATTTCTACATAAAAATGTATGTTCTGCGCTTGCATACCAAATACAAACATTAAGTTTAAGAAAAATTCTAAAAGTGATGTTTAACTTGTAAGCTGTCACAAATTAAATACATCATGCTGTTCTGCAAGTCATAAAACACAGTGTAACATTGAGGTTTTCCTGTATTATTGCTCACATCACCATGAGATATTGTTACAGGCTGGACTGCTTTCAAGGAAAGTCTCAAATGAATTCTAACTACTGCAGACAAGTGCCACAGATGCTGTTTTTAAATAGCATGCAGATTCATTCTAATGCAAAATTTAACAACTTTTTATATATATTTGAACACCTCCATTACTTTTTGGTTTTGTTACATGACTTCCAATTTTCCTTAGCTCTCAAAAAGAGCAGAAAAACACCAGCTTACACCTTTCCCACTCAGGAAAACATAAGTATGCTTTGGAGAACTTGGGAGAGAAAAGCTATCTTGACAAATAAATTAGACACATCTGCTATAAATCTCTTCCCTTTTGTATAAGGGTAACAGATTAAGACTGCTGGAATACTTGTGAGACACGAGTATCAAGGGAACTACTACTATTGTTTGTATTTCCTTTCCCCTTGCTCCCACTTCTACATCATATTTTATTCCATTACACTTTTGACACATGCAAAGACAGGAGAAAGTCAGCACAATTTTATAAATGAAGTGGAAGATTAAGCAGTTTCCTTCCTGTTCTTTCATGAACTATGTGGTAGAAAAAAGTTTAGCTAATACTACCCAGCATCAACTAAAAGGCTACTCTTGTCTTCCTGGAAGCCAAATGATCAGAAGCATTTACATTATCTTAGCAAGCATAATTCTCAACTAGCTACATACTCTAAAAGAAAAAAAACCCAAAAAAAATTTTAAAACCCCACACACCACAAGGAGAAAGTACTTACTATTCCTTTCTGTCCGTTTGGAAAAGAAAAAAATGAGCAGTGTTCTTATACACCAGATTCTTTAGAAGAGAAAGAAGAATTATATTAATTAAAATATATTACAGTAACCATTTCTGAAGTCATTTAGCAAACAGAACACTTACCAGATGAGATTTTATTTTGCAAATAGAAAGGACAGAAACCTTCAAACAGTATTTATATAAAAAACTAAAAATTAAATCAGCATCTTGTCAACAAGACATCAATATTGCTCCAAATAAAATCACTTTTCTATTAAAATTTACTGTTATTTAAGGCAGAAATACAAAGGCAGCAGCAGCAACATCATCACTTGCTAAAAAATGTTCAGCTGAAAATTACTTAGTCATCACTTCTTATGTGATAGATTTATAATGCATTTTATCCAAAAAAAGAAACTTACCAGTTAAGGCCCAAAATTAAGGCCCCAGAGATTTGTGGGAAGAATTCTAACACCAATGAAGACCATGAGATACAGCTGTTGTATAAATGCCCTCCCAAGCAGAATTAACTGACCTGAGTCCTAATGATTTTAGAGAGCTCTAAGACTACTCAGTTTCTGTAGGGTTTCAGCTGACTTAGCTGGAGCAGTTTATGTCAAGATAAACTGATTTATGACCATTTTATATTTGAAAGGTCTCTCTGCAATCATCAGGACTTCATTTGTTTTAAAGCTTAGAATTGCTTATAAGTATTAAGCTGACACTTTTCCTGGTAAGTTATTCAGTCTAAGCCAAGTGGCAAACTTCATACACCAAGCCATTCCAAGCATCTTATCCAAAGCCCTCCTAATGTTAATTAAATAATAGAGCCTAAATTAGCAATGTTTCATTTAAGAAAAAAAACTATCTTAAAGGCTGGAAAGGTTATCTGACTAACAGCGTGCATAAGAAAGCAGGCAAAAGGCTCTAAGATTTCAAATACAGTTTTGAATTAATTCATAAGAAAATCTTCTATATTTATATAATGGTTGCCCAATTAAAAATGTCTTCACGTATTAACAACACAACCCAAATTAGGCAAGTCAGATGATGCAACTGGAATCTGAGAGCAACCTATCCAAGGTAGGAAAAACAGAAGTTTAACCATTCCATGTTCAAAGGTGTGCTGTAATAACTGATCTAAGAATACAGGTCGATTTATCTGCTTATACAACATAAAATGTGTTTTCATAAACTACCAGAAGAAATAAATGTTTACAGGGTTTAAAGTGCCTTAAATATCTTGTTACATCGGCAAAAGCATGACTTCTTTTTTAATGTATGCCTTACAGTCTTCTACCTAAAGCTGTATTCTAAATATGGTAGGACACCATGAAATAAAAAGGCATTTCCACTTTAAGAAATCCAAGATGAAAATTTAATAGCAGCGCATTTCAGACCAATTTTACAAAAAAAAAAAAACATATTTCAGTGAAAATCAGAACACTAAAATTAAAACTAATTCAAATAAAAATCAGTTCAAGAAGAGCACCCTTCTAAAATGCTAACATATTTTTTCAACTTTTCCCATATTTCAGTACACATTTTAAATTAATGAAGTTATATTCCTAAAACTTAACTTGCTCTACCAACATCAGTAACTTGCTGAGACCCTGAGGGACTGACCTAAGGCAGAAATAAGTTGGTGACTGACTGCAAGCTGGAAAAGGCAGACATACTCCAGTTTGATTAGGGCTGAAAAATCTCTAGAGCTATTACTGGGTGGCACCAGGCATTCAGCATGGAGTCACCTCTTGACCGAGAACAAAGACAAGCTGGCAGCTGCTTGCCATTCATATCTGCCAAAAAAAGCTGAAGGGGAATAGCTTAAGGAAAAAAAAAGATCTGATAAACAGTTGCAAGTCATAAGAGAACAACAGCCTGATTCTAAGTCCTAGTAAGCTGATATCTCAGTCAGAATTTTACAGAGAGTCATCCTGAGAAAAACAAGCAGAACTGGAAAACAAACTAGAGAATAAAAGCTCAACATGTAAATTCAAGCCACAGCACTAGAAGCCATCACCTTCAAAAATAAAAGCTTTCATTTCTACACTAATTCTAACACATCTATGCAAAAGGAGGCTGGTAATACTTCCTCTTTTACAAGCCTTTCCTATCAGCATGAGCAAGCCTCACACACCAAAACGACTTTGAAATGCTTGTCCTTAAGAACAAAATTAATTCATATTACTGCCAAAGATTAATTTGAGCTCTAATTTCTATATTAATCCTTTCCAGTCAAGATACTGCTGCCCATGTATCTTCTCCACAGGAATCCACAACAGCAGCATATCAGTATATTATGCATAACATAGTATGACATACAAAAAGCATTTTCAGGTTGGGGGTTTTCCACATGTTGTGTTATGCTGACCCACTCTCATCAAACTTGCGAAGCCTTCAATATTTACTTTTGACTTTGCCTTTCAAGTCTAAAGCTAAGGCATCTATAAGCCATGCTTTCATACAGAGGTGCTGTACAAATACAGAAGTACTCATGATCATTTCAGCAAATGAGTAAATGCACTGTGCTCCCCATTGGTAGGAAAGATGCTCAGCAGGCTGCTTTCACCTCCCTGATGGTCTGGAGGAAGGGGAGGCAGTAAAGCAGCTGTTCAGTGAGGTGGGAGCCCATTTTGTGACTTTTAGAAAAGTAGATTTCTTAGAAAACAAAAGCCACTCATCAGGATAAGCAGCCAATCAGCTCAGTGGAACAAAAACGTAGGCAATACTTTCTCCAGTTCACATACAATGAAGTCTGCATATCTTCTTGTTTAAGAAAGCAGCTAATTATGTAAAACTAGTCTTCAATACACTTAGGGTGATGACCTTTCAAGTCAATTCTGTGTTAACAGTCACCTAACACATGAAAGTAAGTTTCTCCATCTATTATTGTATTTTTACCAGGTTTTATATACTACATTTTACATGCAGGTGACATACCTTTGGTTACTTCCATATAGTAATGTTACTTTTCAAACTGCAGTAAAAATAAAACCCAAGATAATGCTCTTGTGCTTATACTACATTACTTACAGCTGTTCAGATACAGCTCTCTAGCCCCAGTATAATTTTGATAAGCCAAGTAACTTCAGATGCTATTATCTTTTGATGATAAGACTTAGTTCTATACTAAACCCAGACCCATGAGAGACATTCCCCTCAAAGAAAGTGTCTGCCTAACTACTTGAATTTATTTTAGAAGAAAAAATTCAGCAAGTTATGACATCTCAAGGATTGTCAAAGCAAACCCAAACCCCTGCTGAGATGTATTTTCCATCTCCTTTTATCAAAGAGACAGCAGTTAGAAAATAAAAAGGCATATTTACTTACATCAATGGAAACGCAAAAAATGGAAGTGTCATTGTCAGCCTCGCTGTCCATTCGTCAGGAAGACACCACAAATATACAATTAAGCAAGTAATAAGGTAAAGAAGTGAGGAGTAGAGAAGAAGCCTTCCAACCCATAGTTTCTGTAGCCTCTGATTTTTTTCTCTAAATTCTTCTAATGTCTGTATTTCCTGCAAATAAATAGGGTTCAGCCTTATCAGTGAAATTAGTAGGTGGTTTTACCAAGCTGCCTTTAAATGTTTCCTAAAATCAGCCCTATCACTTTGGTACTTGATTAGAAAAGTCAAACAGCTTTTTGATAAATGACAACATTTGCCCAAAGATAACTTTCATACATAAATACACCACACTATTAAGGTTATTATATGGGCCACTTGCACCTTATTAGCAATTAGTAAGAAAAGTCAAAACTCAGCATTTTTCACATTTGTAATGCATTAGTATGTTTGGGACAAGTGAAAAATACCAGTATCTTATGAATGGCAGTCTTCACAATCACATGAGTCACTATTAACCATACTCAGCATTCCAAAACTTTCAGCAGGTACCTGTGGTATTTTAAATGCCTCTAACACTTCCTACTAACATGGGGAATTGCTGAAACCTCTCCATCATTTCACTTGTTTTCCTTTCAGTACTCTCCTCCCATTAAGAGTGAAATCCTGAACATCTGTACGATGCTTCTGGCACATTAATAAGTGATCAAGCAGTGCTCTGCTATATTAACCATTTTGACCATATTTCAAGTGACAACAGAAATACTCACACTTTCATTAAAAGGAAAACAAAAATATCAACAGCATATTTCAAAACAGTTAATTTCCCCCCAGAATACAGACATCTGTCACAAATGCTGATGAAAAATCACAATTGATTACTGAACAATCTATCCAGTTATTCTGCCCCTGACCTTACTCACCACCACTACAGTTACAACTTCTACACATAAAAGCATACATTGAAGGTTTTTTAATCAACCTGATGAATGGAACTCTGCATTAGTGGCATTTTCCATTACATGGGACTTTAACCATTAGTTATAACTGAATTATGTACTCAAGGCAGCTTCATATTCATTCCCATTTCAGGCTCTCTAAATAAATATTTACCCTGTAGTTTCTCTCTATTATACAGTATTGGTATTTTATAAATCACTAAACAGTAAGGGGAAAAAAGATAATTCCTCTGAAATGCAGAATCTCTGCTACTGGGATAATTACCAAAATAATTTAGAATTTCATTAGAGTATTTTACCTAATGTGAGAGAAATACATAGGCAGCAAAAAGGAGGTATATTTCTAAACAAAAATCAAACAAAGCACCAAAAAGCAAACACATACCTTATCTATTTTCTCTAACACTTCTACAGTGGAAGGCTTTGCCTGCTTACAAGGGAAAGAACAAAGATATTAATCTCACTTTTAAAAACTCAGTATTTTGAGGATTACTGTACATTAACAGTTTCATAACAAAACAACATATTCATAATAGATTAATAAATTATCTATTTTACATAAAGGTAAGAAGTTTTCCTACTTTAATAGTGACAAATAGAAGGGACCATAATGAATCACTATTTTACAGCTGGCATCATTCTTATCTGAAGGCTCCTCTCCTACATCACAAAAATGAAAACCTATAATGCATCTACAGCAATAATGAATGTGTGGGTGGAAAGTAAACAAGAACAGAATTGATGAGTGGAGGAAATAGGCAAAACACAGAGAATACAGAGAGGAAGCCCTAACCCGAGCACTCCTGCTTTTTATTACTATTCATTCCATATAAGGGCACATGGTGCAAATAAATCGTAAGCAACTGCAAGTAAGCATTGCCATCTCCAGTAAAATTCCCCATAGGAGCAACTGGAAATCCACCTTCTAGCAATCTTTCCTAATTTCTGAGAATTATCAAGCCACAGTCTTTCCCCATCCTTCACACCACAAATTCAAAAAGCATAGCTCACACTGCATCACCCCTGAAAGTGAGTTTCTATTATACAAAACTGACATTCCACCTAAGTTTCACCTTTAAAGGAGTCTTGTATGGAAAGCTCTGAAGCCAATTGCTAATAAGCGAAGGCAATCCTAGACTCAAACAACTCTCACCTGCCAGGAGAGTAGTCAAAAACCTCAGGCCTCCTGTTCCTCGTAAACTCAGTACATCACCCAAGAACATACAAACCAATAAAAGCAGATAGGAAGACAGACTTGTACAGGACTAAGAAGCTACCAAACTAGTTGTTAAAACAGACAGAAATGTATTCTGCACATATCCATTTTTACCTAGGTCACCAACTTTTCAAGTCACAGATGCTGCAGTTTCTATCCTAATGATGCACCACAAAAGTATTTAGATTCACAGAAAGAGTTTAAATTGTATTTTTCTAAGTTAACCAAGCCAGTGCTAGACTGGTACTGCAAAGGAAATAAAGGACAACAGCAGAGTTTCACAGCTTAGTGATTTAGCAAAGAATACTTTTGGTCATGATATCTCACTACTGGACTTTCAAGTGACATACTCACGGGAAAAGTTTAGCACTAACATTCAGCCAACATTAACAGTCAACACATCCTAGTCTTCTAGAGTAAAATTATTACATTGTTATACAATGTTACTTACCCTCCACCTGGAAATCAATCCACCCATCTCTACTGTGGACAAATGCTGGCAGAGCTATCAATCTTCTACAAGAATTCACAGCTAGAAATAAAGCATTAAGCACTTAGGAGCAATCTAACAATATAATCAAAGATTCTCAAATTCATTCCAACATCTTAAGAAATCAAAATATTGCATAAAGCCATTGTCTTGCTATCTACCTATGTGTTATTTTTAAATCCAGTTTTCTGATTCATAGGCCATCTTCTAAGTCAGTTGAGCAACTCAGATGTGGCCAAACTTATTTTTATTTTGGAAACACTTAACCAGAGGGAAGTCCCAAAAACACAGGCACATGGTAACTGCGAAAAAAGCAACAAAAATGCTCCAGCAGAAAAACAATTTTAAAAATTTAGTATTGGGCAGGATTATTCAAGATACTGATTTCCAGTTATTTCCTCTGCTGCCCATAAGCATAGTGTTCCTTTCCAGCTGTCTCTCTAGGCATGCAGCATTAACATCCTTCTGTTCATGAGAAAGCTTCTCAAATAAACCTACTTCCTTTTCATGCTCTCATCAACAAGAACACGCTGGATAGCACTACTGTTCTTTTGTATGCTCAGTTTTAAGTTCAAATAATCAGTTTCAAAGACTTCATTTGCTATACAAAAGCACTACATTGGCAGGTCTTCCCTGCACATCAAATGACTCTAAAACAGTTCCAAAGGGGAAAAAGCAGCTCACCTCATCCTACACAAACCTGGAACCCATGAACAACACTAATTTGATGATCTGGGTCTAAGCTCCTGAACCAAAATTGTAGCAACTTTCCAAAGTAGTTGAATCAATTGACTTTGAACCTAGGATAGCAGAATTCCTCTCCAGTCATTTAATTTACAAGTTTTTACCTATTGAGCAAAAAAGTAATCAGTTCAAAACAACCCTGACAGTAAACTAATACTCAATCCCAACCAGGGCTCAAACCTTTTTCATTCTGGAATGAAACACTGACACTTATCATAACAAAGCACTGATCTAGCTAGACAGAAATGTAAATGATCATTATCTTGTTTATTAAGTTTCCTTTGGCCAAAAATGGAAAGATATATTTCAAACCAAATTTGTTTTCAAATTGTCTGAGGCTGTTAGAACAAATTACTATGTATAGGATATGCACTGCTCACTAGCTCACTACTGTAATCTGGTAACCTCATCATCTTTTAGAAAGCCAAGGACTTCAGAACTATAGGCCTTATTTGGTTTCAGAAGTCAATCCTTAAAGATAAGGAAATCCGTATCGGAAATGCCACGAAAATGAAGCTAGAACAGATGGGCAAATCAGCTCTGCTGCTGCCAAATTAGTAGCACAAAGGGGTGAGATATGGAAAAAGCAATTACCCCTTGGACTCGAACAAATTCTCAAAATAATCACTACTGCAGCAACTCACCTCAGTAAAACAGCAGTCTTTTTTTTTCCTTTTTTCAAACCCAATCCAACACCAGGAATTTTACACACCTGTGACTTTGCAGATACAGGTGAGTTTCTGCATGACAGGTATTGCAGTAGATCTGAGCATACACTTTTGTCCCAGATATTTCTACAGAGACAGATGGCTTTCATATTGTTTTGCAACCAAGATACTATGTCAAATGCCAATTGAGAAGTCTGTAAAGCTAGCACAAGGCTTGCAAATGTAGCTTGCTTTCCTAGCACTGCCACTGCTGTTAGGAGTGGACACAGAGAGACACAGAGATGCTCACACAGCCTTTGTGTGTGCCATTTTCCTTCAAACGATACTTTGAGAACCTCTCCACTAGAAGTGCTAGAGGATCTTTTGGGCATCGGTTATCCATGAGCTATTGGTGACACTGAGTTATATCAATAACACATTCACAGCACTATTGCTACACAAGTTTTTTTTAAATATCTGGCAAATGCTTGGAAGAGAAACAGGTTTGACAAGTGTCACTTATGCATGTGATTTTACAGGAGCTATGATGATGACAGGCTTTACAGCTGCTGCTCTGCAAGTCTGTAATACTACCAAAACCCTTCCCCAAAGAGGTATTAAGGGATTAGGGCCACTGGATTCACATCTGCAGTTTAGTCACTGAATCCTCAGTCAGGAGATGGAGAATTTTCTGTGATTACAATGGAGTGCCTCAGATGTTTTCCTTCTTCCCCTCTCTTCTTCTTGACAACACAACCTGTCTTCAACTGCTTCAAGCTCTCCTCCTTCCTTCTTACTTGCCACTCCACGTACCCACCACTGATACCCTGCTATTCATGGCAAGAGATCTTCCATATGTAGCTTCCTTCCCATGCCCTGACCAACAAATTATTGCATAGCACTTTTCCCTTCTGAAGATTGCACTCTAGCACAGAGCTGTGCATGCCACTGACTAAGCAGCAGGGCAATTGGACTTATTTCCACACTCATTATCACTGATTTAATACACAAGATAGCTGCAACATGTCCTAGGCTTAAAACAGACAACAGAAGCATTAAAAACACTGAACAGAGAAGCTTAAGAAAACACTACTATCAGTTTTGTTACCTGACTCTCTCAAAAAAATTAGATAGCAGCTCCTCTACTTCCAAAACACGTACGCTATTTATTTAAAAGCAGAAGTGCCAGACTAAGAGATCAGAGCAGAAAAAGCTTCTCTTTTGAAAGAGGCATAAATCCACGAAGTCATCCACGCCCATCCACCCAGGTGGAGAAAATAGCTTCATGATCTCATTACACTTTTATCAACTCAGTCTCAAATTTCTTCAGGCTTGTTAATGTTTTAAAGGTTAAAAGTTCTCAAAAAAATCAGTCTCCCAAGTAAATTTTAATAACTGACATGCTGAAATTCAAGACTGAGTAACATCGAGAGAAGAATATATTAAAAGAAAAAAAAGGAAGTTAGAAACTTGTAACCAAGGCCTTGCATACAAACATACAGAGCTCTCCCTTAAAGGAATGGGCAACGCTTTTTAAAGTTTTTTTTTTGCAAACTTAGTGACTTCACTTTGTGTCAATATTTTTTAGATGTTTACCGTTACAAAGAACACAAATTCTACCTTTCAAGTTGAATCTCCAGTTCTGCTCAGAGCTCTCTCACAATTTACTAACCTCAGAAACTTCCACTGGGACCATAAAAAGTTTCTCCAGATGAGTGCCACGGACAAGGAAATAAGCAAAACCAAACCAGGAGCATCACCCACCACCTACTGCTGGCCTGTCCCAGAACACCCCAGCTACAACAAAATACCGAACTTTTTTTCCATTTAAATTTCGTTTTCAGCTGTTTATGTCTGGAAGCATCCCACAGAGGTCCTATGCTTTGTAGAGCCTTAATTAAAAAGGCAAATTAGCTCCCCACAGGGCTGCACAGCGACGGAGCGAGCAGTGGGTGGGTCAGGCGCTCTTTTTCGAAACCCAACGCCTGGCAGCCCGCGCGAGGGGCCCGCGGCCGGGCAGGGCGTTGGCAGAGCTCAGCGGCAGCCCCCGGCTCCCCGGCCCGCCGCACCCCCGCAGCCGGGGCTCCCTCCTCCGAGGCCGCACCCCGGCCGCCGCCGCACCGCTGCCGCCCGGCTGCCCGCGGGAGGCGGCACAGGGAGGGGGCACCTGCCGCCCTGCTCCGCTTCGTACCCCGGGGGCCGGTGCCTGAGTGCGGCTTAGGGAGCGCCGGGCGCCCCTCTCCCGCCAGCCCGGAGCCCTGTCCCCCCGCGGAGGCGCTCGGGGCCGGGCCGGCGGCGCATCCATCCCCCGCCATCACGTACCTGCCGCGGGCCGGGCCGCGCATCCCGCCCGCCGCCACCGCCGCCGCAGGAGGAGCGCGGCGCCCGGCGCTGCTCCCACCAGGCCCCGCGCGGGCGCCGCAGCCAATCAGCGCCTCGCTGCCGCGGGGCGCGCTGGAGCGGGGCGGGGCGGGGCGGGCGGCGCTGCGGGCGGGCGGCGGCCGGGGCGGCGTCGGGCGGTGAGGGGCAGCGCTGCGCTCCGCTCCCCTCCCACAGTACCGTACCCGGGTGTTACCGCAGCGCTCCGGGCTGTACCGGGTCCTACCCCACCGTGCCGTGCTCTGCCGTGCCCGGCAGCCGCTCCCGCCGCGCCTCGCGGCCCGGCCCGGGCGGTGCCGCGCTGTCCCCAGCGGCTCTGCCCAGCCCAGTGGGAGCGGGCGGGTGTCGGCAGGTGGTCACCGCCGGCGGGGCCGGGAGCGCTGAGCCCGTCTTCCTGCGGCTCCCGCTGGTCCCTGTTTGCAGGAAATAAAGGTGTTCTGACGCATGAACCTGGGAACGTGAGGGTCAAACGGTGATACGGAGGTTTGCAGGCCTCCTGGCACTCGGGTTCAGCCAATGAAGCGGTGCTGACTAAGGCGCCGTGCTCGATGTCCCCTTAGCGTCACGGCACGGGGCTGCTCTCACTGTCCCCTTCCTTCCAGTCGGCGAGTGTTGAGTATCTTTGGAGAGAAACAGAACTCTATATTTCTTTAAATCACGTCACTGTAATAACAATGTCCTCTCC
Source organism: Monarcha castaneiventris obscurior (assembly GCA_026261815.1). Lineage (NCBI taxonomy): Eukaryota > Metazoa > Chordata > Aves > Passeriformes > Monarchidae > Monarcha > Monarcha castaneiventris. The sequence goes on along the minus strand of JAMPIT010000467.1, from coordinate 494,091 downwards.
CTTGGTGCTCTGCTTTCATCAGTTCTCTTACGTCCTTGACACCCGTACCTTGCCTCATGCTGAGAGGAACAGAAAATAAATACTTGCTCTGTTTGCACTGTCTTTCTGATATGCCCTGTTCAGAAGTTTTACCACTACGATAACACAAGTGGGTGCATGTGCATAGATGGGGAATAAAGTCCTTCAAAGCGCCTTGTAGTCCAAATTCCTATGCAAAAGCTGTACAGCTTCAGCTGACCCTGCATTACGGAACTCGTATGTAACAGTGCATCATAATACACCCTATAAATGTTGGGGTTTTTTCAGTTGTGGTACGTTGAGCCTGGTCAGCAGGTAAAGACCCACACATACTCCTGCCCCTTCCCTCTCAGAAGATAGGGGAGATAGTAGGAAATGTCGGAGAGCTCATGGGTTGGGTTAAAGGAAGGTTTGGTAAGTGAATGAAAGAAAAGAAGTGATGCAAGGGAAATAACCACCTCCCATAAGCAGAGTGATGCCCAGCAAGTCTTCAAGCAATTGTTGATCCTGGAAGACAAACCCCTCCCACATTCTTATTCTGCAATCCCAGATTTATTACTGAGCATGGCCGGTTTGGGTCTGCTGTCCAGGCTGTTCCCCCTCCCAAAATTCTTACCTACCCCCAGCCTACTCTCTAAGGGAGCAGAGCATGAAAAAGGTAAAGCCTCAATGCTGTGCAATTCCTGTTCAGCAATGGCCAAAGTGTTGTTGTGTCATCAGTGTGTTTTAGTCACAGAATACAAAACACAGCAGCGTATGAGCTGTTGTGAAGAAAATTAGCTTCACCCAGCCAGACTCTGTACATTAATTTTAAAAATATTTCAAACTCAAAAAGAATAGGCAAAGCTTTTAAGCCAGGAGAGGACAAAAAAGATATCCCACCAGCTGTCCAGGCAACACAATCAGCTTCAAGCTTTACTTAGTAGAGCTGCTGAGTCTGATCATCTGCCAAGCATTCATTCTTAGTTTGGACATTGGGAAGTTGATTCTTTTATCTCTCACCAGTGCTCATGGTGAACCTTGCTGCTCTACATGATCAGCTAGTCACAGTACCAGGTAAGTAACAACTTCAGCTGCGAACCATGGTTTAGAACCGGCTTCAAGAAGCTTCATTCAAATTAAAATAATGGTGGTCAATGGAGAGCCACTGACCATACTGGAAATACTCTGCTGTCAATTACAGAGGTCACCATACATATGCAACTTCATTTTTCTCATTGAGGTCTAGACTGTTCCTTCCTTTCCAAGTGGAAAAAAACTCAGTGACTGAGCCTTGCCTACTCTTCCTTCAGGTTGCACTCTAGAGCCACTTCTACTTAAATCCTTGTAACAATTAATATCACTTTGCTGAGAAGATATCTTTCGTTTTTGTTTCAGATTAAATACAGCTGTAGTCCACTTCTGACTTTGATACTTCAAAGTGGTGTGTTGCTGGAGAGAGGCTGATTTAAATCTTCATCTTTAACACATTTAAGCGTGCTGACATCTTTTTCCATGGTCTAGCATCATATCCACTTAAAATAAATGCAAATAATGAAGATACCATGTTTAAAGGTCTTTGAAAATGCTGCAGGCAACACTAGTGTCTCCAAGAATCTGCTGCATTTTTTGCTTTATTTTTTCCCCAGAAATGTCATAAATACTTTCAAGTCACAACACAATTGAGCCCTCATTCAGGGCTGAGCCAGAGTTGTGAAGGAGATCCCAAACTCTGCTTCTGTGCTTGGGGCCTTTTGCAGAGCTGGTTTTTATGCAGGCCTCTGCCATGAAGTTCTAATCATTGCTATTCAGTTATGAATCTATTTAACTGGTAGTTTTAAAAAGTATTATTAGCTACCATTATTGAGCTTTACATGCAGACAAGCCTCTCATCTGGGTGATGTTATACGATAGCATGCAGCTCCCTGTTTGCTGAAGCACCAAGATCTACCTAAAAAGAAGAAATTATGCCCATGTAGCTGCTGAGGATAATAAAACTGAGTATAAAAACATAACTTTGAATCAGCCAGCTTAAAATTTTCATTAATCTGGTTCAAAACTGCCCCCTACAGAGTATTTAAAACTCCTAAATAGATTCCCTTCAAAATCCTTCGTTATCAGTGGGATTAGTGTTTAACCTGACTTTGCATAACCACTCTAGCAGCAAAGTACATCTTCAGAATTTTCCCCAGCATCATAGGCAGCATTTAGTGCTTTCAGTTCCTCCATATGCAGAACACTGAACAATCAACTTACTTTAAAAATCAAACAATAAGCTTCTTTTAAAATGTTTTGGTCTCACACTCTAAGACTGCTATTTAGAAGAGTTTTTCCATGGTAACATTTGTAACACTCCTTTATTTTGGCAATATATGTAGCCTAGGAGTCCAATTTCTTTTTCTAAATAAGTAAATGGGTCTGTACATCATTTGGAAAATGCTGTCTGGTTAAGAGAAACTTAATGTTGCCAAATGGTGTTTACTTGAGGTTTTTCCTTTAAAACAGACCCTTTTGGGCTTCTCTGGCTGGTGAGGCCATGTGGGTGCGGGGGAATTTTAGATGCTGAAACAGAACCATTGTTTACATTGCAAATGGAGATGCGGTTGAAGCAAATGAAGGTATGTATATAGCCTGAAGATCATGAACTTCACTTCCTATACCACTATGACTATGCTCTGTGCTATCTCACCATGTTTTTCACGTCCCAGTTATTGAGAATTAGCTGCTGCTGTACTTTGCATTGTTCAGGCTGAAACTGGGGTACTGTGCCCCACTTACTTTTTCTGCCTGGGCCGTTCTGTGCTCATTGCTGTACACCACAGGGGACTCCTCAAGAGCACAGCTTCTCTCCAGGGCACTTCCTCATGCCCTGTGGGCACCTCAGTGATTAAAGCAAGCCCAAGGTGTTAGGGACACAGTCCAGGCTCTTTTTGCTCTGCTCTCCTCCTGCAAAGCCACTGTACCACCACTGGTGGAATAAAGGTGGTGTCGGGTTTAGGTGGCTGCAGCGTCCTGACATCCCATCCTCAGTGGAAGGTACCACAGCCAGTGGTGTTGGTGGGCACCAGAATTTAATCTGGGCAAGAGTGGACCATGTGTCTCAAGGCCTGGAATCTGTTTTCTCTGCATCTTGAACAGAATGAGACCTTGCTGATATTTCATAAATGGCACACACACAGTAACTGGCACACATTTTTGAATGTCCTGTGTAATTCAGCTTTGGGAAAAATAGAATTATGTTTATGTCTATTTTATTTATAATATATTTGGAAAAGTAATATAGGAAGACATTCTTTTTTACCAATGCAAGAAAATACGTATGTAATTAATAACTTTTGTGTGGGTGTATCTGAAGTAAAAGTTACATCAAAGCCTCTACCTAGCTCTTAACTGATGTGACTGATTGTGGTGACTCCAGACTATTTTCTTGTCTTGTTTTGTTGCAAGTTCTAGTTAGGACTGAGACTGTGAAAAGAGCTAAAGAAAATCATTTCTATTACAAGGGACAGATAGAGCCCTCGTAGAGAGAATTGCTGAACCTAGAAAGAGTTGAGGCCTGAGGGCAGATATAAATTGGTAGCTGCAAGAAAGCTTAAAATTGGATTAACCAAATACACAGTGTTTAATTTTTGACATTCAAATAATTTCAGAGCATACAAAAATGTGGAACTCCCAAGCCGGGGCGACTTCAGTGACATATTTTGACAAGATATGCTTTAATAATGTGTTCTACAACATGAGCACTGAGAAAGATATCATAGTTTTGATTTAATTTTTCATATGTAATAATATATGCTTCTTTTGATGTTCTGATCCAGCTGTAGTATTTGGAGTGTCAGATGTCTGTATTCTTAGAGTTTCCTCCAGTTCCCTGAGCTTTTTGGTATTTCATCATGTATGGCATTTGGATGCTCCATTACTTTCATTAAGTCCTTTGCATCCGACTCTTGCCAAAAAATTATTACCTCAAAAAGAAATATGTAGTCCATCAGGTCAAAAGATATAATTCCAAGTGAAAGGCTCATATAAAAATCTCTTAGCAGTTGCATACAGTCATCAGAAAAAGCCAAGATCAACTTTTCCACTCCATAAAGTATTCTTGTTGTGATTAAGGTCTTTGCTTTTGGTTAATACTACTACTATTACTACTCCTACTTACTTTTGTATTGCTATGGCAACTGTTACTGTTGCTATTGTTACATGACTAGCAATTAATAACTATGGGGTTATTTATTATTAAAATTGTTACTATTATTATTTCTATGGTTATTTTACTGATTATTGTTCTGTCACAAATGTAAACATTTAAAAGCCTTAAATAAAATAAATAAATAAATAAATATCTTTCTGTTTTAAACCTCTTGTTTGATACCCTTTTCTCTGCTTGGAAGACAGTCAAGTTTAAAGTAGAAATGAGAGGCTCTTCTTAACTTGGGTACTATACATCTCTGACAATATGTTTAGGAACACAGTTAAACTGGGTTTTTTTTGTGGCACAATGAATTAAGCAAGTGATTTCTTATAAAATACTGAAGTGAATGTGTTCTGTCATTAACATCTCATGAACAAACAGAAGAAGCCTAGTGTGAAATTGTCACATGAGAAGGAGAAAGATGGTTTTGCCTCTATTTGAGATCAGTCATGCTTCAAATCATATATGAAATTTTAGAAGCAATTATTATATACATACAGGTACATTCCCTTCCATGATGGGCATGACTTCAAGCTTCTGACCCTTTCAAGGCTATAATGAGTAATTTATGTTTATAGTTATAAAAATTACTATATAAACAATAAGTCAATGTTCCGTAAAAAAAAAACATACTAAATCAATTTTCCCTAGTTTCCAAATGAAAGCATGATTATTCTCATTAAAAGTATTTGAGCTGTGCTAATACCTAAGTCAGTTACATTTTTTCTTCCTGGAGCAGTTTGCTCTTTAAACAAATTGGAGTTCTGATCCAACAGGATTCCTCCTATTTAATAAACATATAAGTACATCCTTAAATTTTATTAACATCTATTTCCTTGAAGCTAAATAAATAAAGAATACTTTCCAAAAGCCTTTTTAATACGGTTGTGCCTACTGGGCAAAGTTGAAACTACCCCAACAAAATGAGGGCCAAATTATGAAGTAATTTGAATGAAACTTCTGTTGACCTTAGGAGGATTTTTACTTGATTAAGAATAATGGCATTTGGAACCAAGTGAATGTGATTCAAGGGGTGAGTGAGAATGTGCTGCTGTTACTGCAGCAAGCTTTCCTTCCAGGGCACTGCATGTGTGTGCAGAGCACAGGCAAGGGCAGGAAGAGTGTCCCATTTCTGCTCAACCTGACTGCATTTTAATGCTTTCTTATTAGTCAAGCTGGAGGAGACAGGCAATGAGAAGGAAAGTTCTAATTAGTACATATATTTTGCTTTTGATAACTGTTCAAATGGTAGATAGAACATTACCTACATTAAATGCAGTTCATACATACTCCTGATTGTTACAAGAGCTTACTTTAATGAAGTATTAAATTTACATATAAAATTGTTTTCAGTAAAGTATGAAGAACTGGGTCTGCTAATAAGCCTTGTTCTGGTTGGAAACCAAACGGAACCAAGAGTCCCACAATGCCAGGAAGAGGACAATAAATATTTCTGGCACAATTTCAAAGGTGCATAATGCCAGACACAGACATGTAAAAATAATGGCAAGCTCTACAGAGATTATAAAAGAAATAAAATCACAGTTCGTAATTCATATAATCATGTTAAATAGCAGGCTTATAAACCAATTCTTATAACAAAATCCACATGTAAAAGTATCTGTGATTTCATTCAGTTAAAGATGACAAATATTAGGGCTCCCCTTGAAAGCAAATACAGATCTTGCAAGCTGAAGGACAATGAGTAGTTGCTTTGTGTTCATGTTTAATGGTAAAAACTCTGCTAGTCTTTTCACACGTGATTTTCAAATAACTTTTCAAAGAATGTAAAATTTGAAAGTGATCGGAATTTTTGAACATATTGCAGCTACTACATATCCTTTACTACAATTATTACAGCTTCAAGTTTAGATAACTTAAGATCTGAAATTACATGAAATCACATGCAAAACTCCCAGGCAAAATGATTTTCTCATAGTGTGTCATACCAATAAATGTCTGAAACGGAGCTTGAATTAATTATATTAGAAGGATGTCAAAAATACTCCCTTTCTCAAAATAAATTTATTTCATTAAATGCATGTAGAATTTGGACAAAAAGGTAGAACCTCTACTGTAATCACTCCAATAATTTCAAATTATAGTATTCAAAATCATTCCAAGCCTCCTTTGGCTATATAGAGTTGCTTAGATAAATTAATGTGTCTTGAATTTTAAAAACACACTTGGGAATTGGCATTTCAGAGCAATGTGTTGGGGTTTCATTGCACATTTTTGGGGTACTCTCCACATTCCAGTTGTTAACTGACCCATAATCAACCAGTGAAAAGCAAGGCCAATGATAAAAGTGTAATGAGTCAAAGGTAAAATGCAGATGAGGTGGGGGAAGAGAAAAATTTGAAATAAAACTATAGGGGTTTAGGCAAAGTAAACCAGAATAAAATGCTAATTTTCCAGCAGAAGCAGCACATCAAGTTGAGTCTTGTTGAGAATAAAGGGAATTACTAGAAAGTACAAATAGCATGTAATGCAGTCTAGGACTTTTGTTTCAGGGCAAAATATATTTTTTGTTAGATCTAGGTTATTTTATTAAGTGAAATACATTTATCAATACCTGAACAGTTCTTTCATGCCAGAAAATCAGAAAAAAAATTACTGTAATACATTTTGTGTTCATCAGTGACTTAAATTCTTTATAAAGAATAGTGGTTTTGCATATTCATTTAGTTATCTTCACTTTAGGACAGATAGGTGCTAATCTCAAACCCATTAACCTATTAAAGTAGAGTGAAAACTTAGTTACTCTCATTGTTAGCTGCCTGTCTTAGCAGCTTCTTCTTCAAATCATCACAAGCTCCCTTCATTTTCACACAAGTTCTAGCACTGGGAAGACCTGTGAAAAACAACGATATTTGGCACATTGCTAATTAAATAGTATTGTCTTATTGATGTCTTCTTGATGGTTGCTTTTTGTTTCTTTCCCTATATATAAGATATAAACAGTTTGATGCTGTCTCTGTTTTTTGCTTGAATGACCTATGGTTAGCAAATTAGATCCTAGGATTCCTGGGAGCTTCCACAGCACAATTATCCCTCTCCTATTTTATATTGTAGTAATTTATACCTCTCTGATATATGCATTGACAAATAATAGGCTTTCCTATTTGAATTGCTTGCTTACTCTTTGATTTACCCAGAAAACTTTCAGAAACGCTTCAGGTGGGACACTGCCAGGGATCTGATTTTCAGCAAGTACTAATGGTCTAACCTTAGAAAATCAAGGAGGTTTAAATGTCAGGAGCAGAGGAATCCATTCATACTTGCTTATTGCTAGGTATTTTTTTTTGTTTTGACCTATGCATCCTTCTGTTTTTGTCTGATTTTTAGGAAAATAACTTCTGAGGTATGTAAATTATTTTCCCTTTTTGTTATAATATAGCTTAAAATTAACAGTCAAAATAAATCATTACATTATTGCTGAGAAAAGTGCAGGCACCACACATATTTCTAACAATCTATAAATGCATTCCTACAAACTTGTTTATTGGATAAGTCTGGCCATAAATTGGCCGGGACACAGAACTTTATATGAAAAAAGCAGAACATTGAACAAAAACATTATATGTCCACGGTATTAGATTTAAAGTAAAGTAACCACAAACTTCTAAACATGAATCCCAAAACTCACAATCTTTATAATGAAAGGAAAAGACCACATCATATAACTGTCTTAGCCAGGCAATTCGGCATTTAACTTGTTTATTTTTCAGTTAAACAAAATCCAAATATCTCCGGGGAAGACAGTGCTAATAACAAACATAACCACATAAGGTTTGTATATGAAGTTCAATTTTAGCTTTAGTAGGGCCTATCAAGTTGGAAATTGTAGTAAAAAGCCAGTAAAACTTAATCAAATTCTATCACACGGATAGATTGGGCATTTTGTTTTTACCCAGTTTGCTCCAGAATTTCTGGTCTGATCCTGACTCCTGAAATACTCGAATGTTCCTTTGATAATATTCTTAGCTTTGTAAATTATTTACCATATTCTTAGTAAGGAAATTCTATCTTAATAGAAGAAATCCTGCCTAATGAGCCCATTAGAGAAAATGAAGTATATTTGCATGTTGGTTTTCTGGTGATATTAAAAATTTTCTTGAGTAAGTGATTCCCTACTGGTGTAACTGTTCCTGATTTCCTTAAGAGAAGGAACAGCCTGCTCATGGAATGGCCACCTGCAGCCTACTGATTTTAAAACTCTCCTGAAGACACTGCTTTAGCAGAAAAAAGTATTTGCATTAGTTAATTAATTATTTAATTGGTGTATATCTATAATATTAATACTATATCGTAACCTCTATATAGCTATAATAATTACTTGCTTTTCACACTGTACTTAACTGCTTTTATTACACTGGCATCATCTTTTGTTCTTTAACACGTTCTTTCCCCTATTTAGAAATTATGCTTTCTCTATTCTTGGAGTGTTGCATGAAATTATACCCTAATCTTTCATCAGTCTTAGTGGGGTATTTTGTCTGCATACTTCCCCAGAGCTTACTGGGGTTCTGCACAGTGGTAGGGATCCACACCTAGTGCAGGACTGAAACCTGGTAATCCCATGACACACATCTCCTCAATTATTTGACAATTTTAGTCTATTCTTTCAACTCTGGCCCCTCACAGTGTTTGAAGACTAGCAGAGTTGGAAGGTGGCATACGCTTTCTATTTATCTTTGCTGCTGCGTTATCTGAACTGTGCTTTGGTCAAGGAGATTGTCCCTTCCATCTAGTTTTGCAACACCCATGCCTTCCAGAGCAACATCTTGTGTTGGGTGATATAATGAAGGAATTCCAGAGATTCTGACTTTTAGGAGTAGACTGCTTGGAGCATTGAAGGCATGGAGGCACTTACAACTGAAAATGTTTAACATGTCAAAAATGGAAGGCTCCTCAGCTCGAAAGTCCCCTTTGGAAATTCAGAACTTTCCTCACTATCTCGTTGCTTTATTGAAAGGTTTTTTAGTTATTAACTTACATCATGTTGCATGCATTTTTGCATTTTGAGCTAAATTTTGTCTTCAGATGAACTGAAGATGGCTCTTTGATTTCAGCAGAATTTTGTGTGAGGACATCTACAACCTCTCTGGTAGAGCACAAGGCTTCTGCCTTGATAGGAATCACAGAACAAGCGTTTCTAAGTTTCAGAGAGATCCTAGAGCAAGAGTTGCCACCCTCTTTCTTTACCCCAGATCTCAAACAAGAGAAAGGGCACTTCACTGGTGCTCACAATTGTGACAGCACTCATGGCACGTATATAAAATATTTTTATTTCCAAAAGGGTCTGTGTCTCATCTACTTACACATTCACCAACCAACAGTTCCTTCAGCTCATATTACATCTCCCAGAAAGTAATTTTGCGTAACTATGATGACACACAGGAGAATAGGGTTAACAGAGATTGGAACCCCTTCATCCACAGCCTCAAAACCAGACTGGTGCCATCAGAGCCGTGATACTGGTCACCCACATTGGGCCTGAGCTGAACTTGCCCTGCTGTGGTCAAACACTACAAGGGAGACTTTAATTCCCAGCACATGAGGGAAACTGCTTATCTACATGTCAGAAATGGGTATATTATGAGGAGTTGATATCTAATTGGTTGTATTTTTTAGATCTTTGTCTTTGACATGAGAATTCAATGATCCACCCAGCTGCACACAATTAAGAGCAGCAGTTCAGCATAATAGGGTGAGGAACTTTTAATGGGTGTTTATAGGCTAAAAGCATCAACCTCTCTTTTAAATTAAAAAAGAAATAGAAGAAATTGTAATTGCTAAATGATAATTTAAATTCAGAATGCTCTTAGAAGAGGAAGATCTGTTATCCTGGAAGTTCCAAAATGCCAGGCCTTCAGAAAACCTCTGTGTTCCAGTATCACCAATGAGGAGTGTGGGAAACTGCCGTTAAAAATTTTACTCTGAGAAGAAAGAAAACAAGTTGCATTAGCATTTTTTAGCTGCTTGATAGGTTAAAAACATTCCAACAAAAGGGTCTAGATTGAGGTATGTGAGGCAAAAACAAATATTTCTCCATAAAATGGCTACAGTAGTGTAAAGAGAAATACTTAGTAGACTCAAGGTGGGAATTTAGGGAATAGTATTTTTGCTTTTTTAACAGGAAATACTGTTTAGGTGTTTTATATAGGGGGTTCTGCATTTGAGAAGGGATAATTTGCTCTAAAATATGTGGGCAACCAGCCTAAATTCTCTAATTGAGTAGTTTGCTTATAACCCCAGGCCATTAGGTGAATGTAAACTATTACAGGCTTAGTAAGAAAATAGTCCCATTAGGATTTTTGTATTTGTATGTGGTTGTGGGTTAGTGTGACTGTTTCCAAAAGGATGGATTAATGAAAAGGTCTTTTTTTCTGAGTTTGCAAATACTCACACTCTTTGAAATACCCACATTCAAATTAAGCTGAAAAGCTCTTTTTTTCTTTTTCTATCAAAAAATACCAGATCAAGGCTTAACTATTAGTTTCAGTGTGAGTCATCCAGGATAAATCACAGGTATGTTTGCAATCTTTACAAAACAAATATTCCTAATGAAACAACTAATTCAGGTTCTTATCCATATTTCTCAAACTGTCCTTAATTTTAAGTGCCAGCCATTAGGGCAACAAAAATTGTCCTCTGTGAAAACCATGGTCTTTTTGGAAGTGTTTTTAGCCTTCATGCTTTGTACATGTGCTTCAATTGCTACTGCTAAGGTGTCACACACACTGCTTGTAGACTCATATTTCTGTAAGGAAGGAGACAACTTTATGTGCAGCTTCTTTTATACTACTAGTATTAAATCCTGTACTTTTCACTACATAATACATCTCTCAGTTGATTAGTCTATTGCTTTTCCTGTTCCCAGGCAAATTTTAGTCTATTACTGTTTTTTTCCATAGCCACTCCATGGACATGATATAAAAAGATGTTAGGAAGAAGAAACAGTTCTTCAATTAAAAGTAATTGTAACAAATGACCTACATATAAAGACGTTAGAAGTAAGCCCTAAATCCATTGTCAACTTTCAGCATCCTGCCTCCTTTTCACCAAAACCTGAGATCCAAGAGTTATGAGAAACTACAAAGTCTATGAAATAAGGAAAGTCCTGTAATAGATTTGATGCAGGAGAAGATAAAGAAAAATTACTTGTGTCAATGGTGCCTAAACTCCAAGGGAAAAATGTGATGACAGAGACAGGTAATTCCCCAAATGAAATCAAGGAGTGGTGTAAGTAGCTCAGCATCCCTTGGACTCTAGAAAATATTCACCTAGCAAAAGAAATGCCTGATCTGAAGACTGATGCAGTGTTCATAGGAGTTGACCAGTTTATCAATACAGTAGGGACCGTAATGATTAAAAGAAAGAAGCTAAAATCAGAACAGTTTTGAATCCAGGCCATGTAAAACTGAAAAAAAGAAAAGGAAGCTACACACTGAAAAAAAAGGTGATATTGCAACATACAATCTGCTTGCTTGGGGAATTAGAGGGAATAACCCCAAGTGCAGCTTCCTATAGAATTAAATTATGTAAAGGGGTTTTATTAAAAATAGAATGGTCACATGGCTTGTATTGTTTCTCTTATAACATCAAAAGATTTTTAAGTTGATGATGTTTCTCCATTATACCAGCAATATAAGGGATTTTGTTTGTCAAATAAAAGATTGGTACATAGGTAATCCCTATTGTGAGGATTTTAAAAAGTTAAAAGTACTGCAAATCAAATAAAATAAAGCACAAATAAAAAGAATGTGAAAACAGAATAAGCATAGAAATGCAGTCAGGAGGAGGGAGCACTATGTGCAATAGTGTGTTGCTCTGACTCTATATGGAAGATCTGATGTAGACGGCAAAGAAAATAGTAAAGGGCAAAAACTGAGCATTAAAATCTGAATAGGTTACCAGGACACCATTTGAGACAAAACATGAAGATTTCAGGGGGTATTTTTAAGGCAATCTTCTTGGCATCACATTCAATCTTTTATTTTCACACAAAAGTCCTCCATAGGAGTTCCTATACCCTCATTCTTCCATCCCATACTGTTTGCACACAGAGTGGGAGCTTGGAAATTCAAGTGTCCCATGGCCTGGATCCACATGATTCACAGTTACAGCTACAAGCAATTGCAATGAAAGGGGAAAGTTTATTCAAAGCACCTCTAAAACTGTACTGATCCAGTGCAGCAAGTGGGTCTGCCATGTGAAGGTGGGCTGTGTTCACTGCAGATAGACATCTAGAGAAATTATTTACTAAGCCCTTGCACATTGGCACTCAGGATGTGCGAAATAAGAGGCATATTTATTGGTCAAATTGGAAAAAAGCACATGCCTAACTTAAGGACCACTCTGCTAGTCTTAAGTTGTTTGTCTGGCAAAAGGCTTTAATACTGGGATTTATTTTTCTACTTTGGAGAAACAGAATATTTTTCATTAATACAAGAGCTTAGTTTTTGCTGTTAAAATTTTCAAACGTTGGTCAAAGGCAGATACAGGATGATTGGGTGTGGACAGTGTAAATCAGAGTATCAGGAACAATGGACTGTGAGTTCTTCTAGGAGGTGTGGGAAACATTAGCTCTATGAAGTACTATTTGCAGTACCAAAACTTAAGATTAAAACTCACATGCAGAGATTTTGATGACTGTAATTGCACAAATTCAGGTGTTTTTCTGGAGTCGTGAATTAATTTTCACTTGTTCTTTTGTTCTTCCTCTTCTGCCATCAAGCTTATCCTTCAGCACCATTTTAGGCTCTAGCTTTTGCCGCAGACCAGTAGAGCTGGTGCCATGGGTTGTCTCTCCAGAGGAAATTGGAAAACAACCCTGAACACGGAATATAAACTGAACATTGAACCCTGAACATAAAAACAAATGAAAGTTTTACTAACTTCATCAAACAACCTTGAATTTCCTGTGGTACAAAGATGCTGTGCTGTCAATGCTTTTCTGCAGGAAGGCTACTGCTCTGAGGAGTCTGAGACCTTACTTAAAAGCTGTCACACTCTCCCCAGAAGAAAAAGTGCACTATGAACACTCATCAGCTTGCCTCTGATGGTACTTCTGAACTTCCCAGACTCTGGCTCTTCCCATCCATCTGACCAACTGAGAAAAACAACTTTACAATGATACAGAAACATCTCAGTTTGATGCAGTTGTCTCAGTTGTGACGCAAATGTCCATCTCATCTCATCTCATCTCATCTCATCTCATCTCATCTCATCTCATCTCATCCCAACTCATCTCTCATTCACTTTTGCTGCCACCACCTTTCCTATTTCCCACCTTGCCATACACAGTCTGGCTGTCTCTAAGAAATGTCAGGCTGTCTCAGAAGTGAGACAGTGCAGCCTTCGAAGTATGGGACAGGATTTTTCAGATGTTCTAGTACTTGTAAAAATTCTCCTTGGCAACATTTGAATCCTTTCTTGTGGTTGCTCTCTTGCCTGTCCTACTATAAATACTTGCAAAACAGGGAATTTGGACCAAATATTGCAAAATACCTGCAGTCAGTGTATGTGTGAGGATCAGGTTCCATACATAGATACCTCAAAATTTTCTAAGTGACATTAACTGCTCAAGAAGTCTGAATCAAATAGTTAGCCTTAATAATCAGTTAGCCTTAGAAAGTAAATATTATGAAACAAAATATAATAGAGGCACTGGAGACTAAATTATGTCAAGAAAATAAATAGATATTTATTTCCTTCAGAAGTTTTATGAAGGAAATTCCAGATGCTAAATACCTCTGAAAATCAAACTACCTCTCACTGTGGAAAAATACGCTTAGTTGCTTTCAATCAAAATTATTCTTATTTGACCCGTATCATTTCTCAGCAAAGATTTCTCAGGACAAGCTAAAATAAAAATAGGTGTCAGCTATTAATAATTTTTTAGTCTAAAAAGTAGATGGCAAAGCAGTGACATAGAAGGGATGAAGATTCACGAACAAATGAATTTTTAATCTCCACTCTATTTCTACAGATTTCCGAATTATTTTACCCAGGTTCAGCTTTTCCACAACTACCCTGGGGATGAGTTTCAGCTGTGCTGTAAGTGGAGGAAGCCCTGGAGCAAAGCTGGTTTGGTGGTTCTGGGCAGGTATCTCAGGCTGGCTGTGCAGAAACATGCTCCATGGGACACACGGTGTTTTAGCAGCTGGGAGCTGCTGTGTGCTCTCTGTGCCGTCCATCTGTGATTGTGTTTCACTCTTAATCTCTTTTTAGACTTTTTGACTTGAAATCTTAATGTCATTGTAGCTTTAAACTGTTCTTTGGGATTATGTTTAGAGAACAATGAATTCACAAGAGGGTTGATTTTAAAAGTACAGGCTGGGCATAAACCTTACCTACTACGTAGTCATATCATGGATACAGGAACTGTATCTAGCTTAAACCCAGGGAAGAAAGCCCCAGGATCAAAGCCAGACTTTGTAGACATATTTAATTATGTATTACTGGTAAAGCAATAAAAGCTTACAATATGGGCTCTATTCACAAAAAGGACATTGTTTTGTCATGTTCTTCTTGTAAATTCCTTATGCATGACTCAAAGTGTCATTTTACATGAGATTCATAAAGACAAATGTCAGTTCTACATGGGTGTACCAATGTGTTACAGAGTTTAATCAAAAGCAAATGTGTATGCTGAAATCATATGTGTCATTAAGAGCATTTTTGCCCATAAATTGAAACTCCTATTATGGACAACAGACTGAGCTCCTATGCAATAAAGCTGCACTAGGCCTTCTGCATTTCCTGAGAAAGTTTACCAAATCATTTCAAAATGCAGTTATGAAACACAGTGTTCTATAAGGGAGCTATTATCTCAGGGAGGTACTTCAGGAAGACTCTACATACTTAGCATTCGTACTTCCATTTCAAGTACTGTCAGAAAAAGGTCTTGAACAACATATGGCTTTAGAGACCATCCTAAGAGTTCAAGTTTAGTCTCCATAAAAAAAAAAAGCCTAAAGTAGCTGGTGGGTCAGAAACTTTGGCTGAATGAATTAGGAGGTATATTATAGGGGAAAGAGTTGAAGGCCAATAAAACAAGGATGGGTAGATGTTGAGGTATCATGAAATAGAACACTGACAAAATGCTGAACAGTAACTTTCACAGCTATCACAGGGAGGCATCAATGCATCACAACTGTGTTGGAAAAAATAATAGAAAGCTTGATTTTATAAGCTGCCTTATGGCAGTAGTAAATGCAAATAAACCAGAATCTTTAAAATTATTAATTACAGTAACAATAATGCTCAAAGATGAACTTAGGGGAAATAGAGGTGCTGTAATAACTCTTCACGTAGCACATATAATCTCCCAACTTATTATGCTTTATAACCATACATCACCTATTTTCAGTTAGCAAATAAATCAGAATTTACTGTTAGAGAAATACAAGCAAGTAAATAATAATGAGATGAAGATTACCCGGAAAAAATCAGCACCTGAAAGACAAAAGGACACATGGCTTGTCTAGATTTTTAATGCATAGTTAGAAAGTCTAAAAACATCACAGGCATCCAGGAAGCAAACTGATAACATACATTTGGAAAGGAAAAGCAAGCACATGTCACTGTCTTTTGTAAAATACTTTTTCTAACATGCATCCCTCAGGTATTACTGACGTGTGTTGACCCTGCAAAGGAAACTGTCTATTGTGAAAGAGATACCCAGGGAAAATCAACTAGTTTCAAAAGGTTTTTAATACTAATGAGCGGTATTTGAATCTTGGAAAGCAAAAAGCACTCAGATTCTAACTCTAAGATCTACATCTTGGTAGATTCCACTATAAAGTCTTTTATTGCAAAATGCAGCAAAAGCCAGATTCTTGATTCCACTTGCTATTCCTGTTCATCTGTCTTTTGATTACTATGGGGAATTTAAAATTTAAATTCTTTCCCACCAGTTTTGCCACACACAGACATGTCCCTACAGGGTGAAATATCTGCCCCAAGAGGATAACACCACAGGGTTCATACTCCCTGTAGACACCACCACCTTCCTTTCCTCGCCATGACATCTCTCTCTTCTCCCACCATGTGTATTTCCCCAGACTGAGAAGAACTGTAAGGACAGAAAAATATTTTAAACAGTGATAGTGATCTTCTTCCATCTATACAGAGAGAGATTCAAATCCAGAAGGCTTTTCTTCATTTATGGAGCTGAAGATGTGACCTTGGTGAATAAAAGTAATTCCCTGCTGCCAGTGAAGAGGTGAACTGATCCCTGCGTGTACCCACTGAGGACTGTTTCTTGCTTTTTATACATTTGTTACCAGCAGTGAGTTTTCTTTTACAACCTTGGTTCTCAGCATTGGATAACCCAGGTTTGGGTTTCCTGCTGACCAAAGCCAGACAGAAAGCAGGATGTGGTGCTGCTAAGGTGCAAGGCAGAAACCAGGGAAAGCACTCTCACATGGATCAGAACATCACACAGGTCTGCAAAATGCATCTATGCTGACATAAAGCCCTTAACACATGTGGGATAGTTTTGGTGTGACTGGGAGTTGTTCCCACTCAAAGTATCTGTCAAAGTGTCTGTTCTGAAGGAAAGTTATCACTTGTTTTAGATGTCACTGGCACCAGCTCTAATTTGTTGACTGTATAGTGTAGGGATGGATATCCTTGTATCTCCACAGGGAATTGTTTTCTTTTCCTTTTTGCGTAGCAAAAAAATTGTGTGCAAATCATATTAGGGATTTTTTCAGTCTTTTTCATTTCGTTTTTTCCTCTAACCTGAGTTATAATTCAGTTCAGGTATATGTAAATTATCCCACAGAAACTAAATATAGCAACAACTGAGAGAGATTAGATGAGACTGTGTGATGTTTTTGTGAGCTGCAATTAGACAGCCAGCAGCTTCACTTGTAAATACCAGACTTTAAAGGATAAAAGGCCAAGGTTTCCTTCAATAAAGTGCCTTGGGAAAAAAACACACTTTGCTTGCCAAGTGGGCTCGAAAATAATTTCAGATGGCTCATTCCAAATTCACTGTATTTTTACTGGTGTATGAATGCAAATTTTTAGGAATCTCTAACAGGTTTGGTTTTTCCCCTGAGCTAGAAAGAATTATATTATAGGAATATTCTCCTTGGAGTGAAATTTCCTCCTTTAGCAAGGGACTCACCTAGGACTGTGCCTTACTTACACCTGTTAAAGCTTTATTTATGTGCTTTGAGTTGTGCTTAACCCTTGAGTGAGCATTCTGCAAAGGAGGATATGTAACAGGGATTCCTACTGATCTCATCAGGCTCCAGCTCAGGCCCTCGGCAAGAGGTGCCCTCTCTCTCTTGATTTACTTCTCTGACAAAAGACCACAGGGCTCTCTTTCGGGGGCTGGGTGGTTCAGTCACTTGCTACAGAGAAAACTTACAGGGGAGGGTGAAAATGCTCACAAACGAGGGATAAATAAAATTAGTAAAAACTAATGTTCAGTTCTAGGGAGAGAAATAAAATTAACAAATATTAATGTTCTGTCGTACTTTTGCCTGGCTACATTTTCTTGTGTTCTGGGTAGTTGATGGAAACAGATCATGTCATGAGCAAATGAAAGCTCCAACAAGATTCCACAGATGTTGAACTTTACAAAACATTCCAGTATCACGAAAGCGTTTAACATTTTCATAGCAGTACATACAGCTTGTCTCCTACTTTTTTTCCTGCTATGATTGTTTGGCAGAAAAAGATTTAAGATGTTTAATAGAAGAAAGTACAGCCCCCTTGGGATTTGAAAGTTGTTTCTGGTTTTGCTGTGAAATCTCTGTCTTTGGCTAGTCACCCAGAATAGGTCACTATTTTTCCATTTTTCGGATAATAATAATACAATTTATCTGTTGTCAGCCACTATTGCAAGAATTTCCGATTTTCCAAAATTAGTTTTGTGTCACTGACTGAAAATTTGTATAAAAGGAAGATAATGAGTTTAAAAAAACCCTACCATTTCTGCTAATTTCACTGAAATTATTGCATTTAGGGGGCTTCAGAAGAGTGATAGTGTAATTAGAATGGAAAAAATAATGCATTTCAAACTCTCCATAAGAGAAATGGGAAGAAATAGAGACATCATGTTTTCAGACAAGTAGTTTGAGAATAATATAAGAAAAAATACTCCTCAATTACATTATATGTGTGGAAAATTATTTGCATTTGTGAGGAAAAGCTACTGACTTTAAAAAGCAAAAGGGAGGATGATTCTCATACTCACTTCACAGAATAACTGAGTTTTTAATTTCCCTGTAATGTTTTGTATTCTTTAAGGAGTCTGCTTGGATTTGGTTTTCCTGTTCTACTTGTGTACTGTAGGTGCATTATATGAAACACAATGTATTTTCCAAATGGCGAATACTCTGAATTACTCTTCTGAAAGAAGCAATAATAGCCCAAAAGCTGTAATTGTTCAAAACCTCAAAAGACAGCCCAGGAAGTCTTTTAGCAACACAATTGGTGGTTCCTTTTAGACCAGGAAGGCATGAACTAATTTCAGGGAATCTCAGGCACCTGCTACTTCCATACTGCCGAACAGGAAAAGGTCTTCAGGGGCTACTAGTGGAAAAAGAAGGGGGATTTAATGCGTAAATTCTGAGAAAATAACTAGTTTACTATTAAGGTAAAATCAGCCTAACAAGAAAAAATCAAAATGTCAGGCTGTATCCTTTAGGATTTTCAAGACCATGCCCAGGGAAGGTGTGGTGACCTGTGGTCTTGCTTCGGCTGGCAAGGCAGTTGGGTTTGGCCTCTAGGAGTATCAGCTAAGGAAAAGGCCTGTCTTTGGGAGAAGTGAAGGGACAGACAAAAAATGTTACATGGTCCCTTTCAGTGCAGTATTTCTGTCTCATTCCCCAAATTCTCATTTGAATAACAATGGCTGCTGAAATTGTGTAAATTCACCACCTTTTTAATGGTAGGTTGTATTTTAATATAAATTTTAGGACATTCTAATTATAGTCAGGATCCTGGAATACCATCTGGACTTAATCTGACCTTTCTAACATCCAGATTTTATAGACATAAAATAATGGAATGACAACAAAACATGCACATACAATAGTAAGGGACTAGAGGTATCCTATCAAATGGAAACAAAACAATTACCATGTCCTTGTGAGAATAGAATGTCTGATACTGGAACAAGGTCAGTTTAAGCTTTATGTAATAAAAATAATGACAAACCTAAACAATAAAATCCCAGTCAGACTGTGTAATATCTAGGTCAAAATAAATGAAAAATTCATTTATTTTCATAAAATGTCCTACAATACTAGGTATATAAAACATTACTTATGAGACATCTTTCCACAAAAAAAAAAGGTCCAGATGAAGGCACTTGCAGCAATTGTAAATCAGATTATTTTGCATCATCTGCTAGCCTGGAGCCAAATGTGTTTGACACTCCCCAGTGAGGACAGAGCACTATTTCAAGCCATGAAATACCTTTGCTTAAATCACTGTTCAGTTACACCTGGTGTATCTCCATGTCAGCACACAAAGAACCTCTTGTTGCAATGCAATGTGTTTGTAACACCACAGAGCACCTGCCCAACGCCCCCCAGGCCTGGGCCACTTTTTGTAAAGCACTGTCAGGGAGCTTGAGAGAGTTGGGGTATTTCTCCCTGGAGGAGAGGCGGCTCTAGGAACACCTCATTGTGTCCTTGCAGTACCTAAAGTGGACTTACAGGGAGAGCAACATTTTACACAGGCAGGTAAGTGATAGGACAAGGAGGAGCAGCTGTAAACTAAAAGAGGAGAGACTTAGATTAGCCTTTAGGAGGAAATTCTGTACTCAGAGGGTGGTGAGGCACTGGCACAGGTTGCCCAAAGAAGCTGTGGCTGCCCCGTCCCTGGCAGTGTTCAAGGCCAGGTTGGGTGGGGCCCTGACCAACCTGGTCTAGTGGGAGGTCCCTGCCCAAGGCAGGGAACTCAATGATCTTCAAGGTTCCTTCCAACCCAAACCATTGTGGGATCCTATGATCATGTCAGGTGCTGGAGCTTTTGTGCTACTCTTCTCAACACTGCTGTCTTTGAAACCTGCTCTGACTGAACCATTCCTTCTGCTTGCCCCAGGACAGAGGATGTGCCTATTGGATACTCCAATGTTTGCAGGAGTGACCAAGCTGTGTGGCACCAGCAAGAAATGCACTGGAGTTTTATAACAGCTATAATGGCTTCCCTTCATGTCTCTTCTGGGCATCACTAATTTCTCTCATTTGCTGTACAGGTAATTCCATGAACTGTCAGCTGTGGTACTCAGTGTCACCCAGGCAGTAAATGGAAGAAGCTTCTAATATGCAAAAGAGACAGGGAGCTATTACAGATGTACATTAGCAGTGTGAGAACCTGGTGGAAGAAACTATAAACTCCTTTCCAACCTGCTTTAATGTTGGTTTAGCAGTCAGAAGAAAAAAAATATTATTTAAGCAATACAAAGTTTATGTTAAAGCTCCGTTTAAATAATAAGACATCTCCTTCTGATTGTTAAAAGTATGTGAAAGATGACTGAGAAATATTTCCATGCTCTTACATTGGCCTCTCACCTGCCAGTGTCACAGATGACTTTCTGGCAAGATGGCAACTAAAAGCATTCAGCTGAAAAACACCAACTAATTAAAATTGTGTACTAGAATCTTACAACATTTGACAATTTGTACCACTGACAAAAATTTGTTTTTCTGTTAATTATTTAAATATTTATTTAGCTGTCTTGATTTTGATGCTGTTTCAAACTTACTTTGAGCCTGAAGTTGGATGAATTAACTGGAAGAGTATCAGTTTCTTTTTCAAGGAGTTGGAGGCTCATGTACATGTTATGCTGATAATATAATATTTCCCCTTAGTTTCCTAAGAAAAGTACTTCACTTAAATAAACAGAGCAAGTGTTCTCAATAAGAAAGCAAAACAGAAGACAACAGCTTTAAATAATCCCTAGAAGCATCTTCTGCCTGCCCACCAGCAAGAGTCACACCTCCCATTAGCAAGCAGAGAGAACAAACCGTGCTTAGTACCTGACAGCTGGGTGCTGCAGGTTTCAGGTTTCTACTTCTGCAAGCTGTAGCTCAGTCCCATGGGCTGGGTGCCCATTTGTGGCTGCTGTGCAGGAAGTTTCCATCTAGGTTAGTCCGTCTGAAATGAGTACAGGCGTGCTCTGAGGTTAGTCTGCCAGGTGATGCAAAGTGGGAAAAGGCAGAAATATTCTCTGCAGAAGCTTACTACTCTGCAGCTCTATGGTAGACACACCCACAATAATTAATCAAATTAATTTGCTCCTCCATCAAATGAACCTCAACATGTATCCACAACCTCAAATGGAAACACGAGGTTTAAATGACTGCCAGGCTGTTGCCATCTGACCACTCAGATGAGCTTCTTCACCTCCATGAAAGGCCTTGATCAGGCACCCAGACTATCACTCAGAGAAAGAGTAGAGCCAGCTTATGTTCCAAAGCCTTGTTTATCCACCCACAACCTCAGCTCACATTTCATCTGAGACTTAGGTTGTACTGAAGCATTTCCTTCCATATTGATATGCTCCTGTCTGCACTGTCTCAGGTTAAATGAGGCAAAGCTGGGACTTGATTTCATTTCTGTTCACAGCATTGATGAGTTCAGCACTTTTATGAAAACAGTCCAGTCTTAGATGCTCAGCATCCACACTGAAATACATGCTGAAAACATGAACCAAGGATGACAAAAAAAAAAAAAAAAACTAATAGAAACTTCATACCTTAGGAAAATGAATGGATCTATCTAGTTTGTCAGACAAGATGCAGCTCAATTACATTATTTAAATTAGTAACTCCAAGGGAAACAATCAAAACTACTGCGGAATACTTGACCTAACTGAGGAACATGAAACAATATTTGAAAGCACAGACGAGGACACGTTTAAAACGCTATCAAATGGAGGCAGTCTTGAGCTAAGTTTAAGCTCATTCGGTTTGGATGTTGGCAGCACTGCTAGAGAAGCTGAGTGCTCAGCCTGGAGTAACATCAACTCCAGCAAAAGGTGATGTATTTACCGAGTTCTTTGGATGGGCCGCGTAATTCACACCCAGCACTGAGCTGTTAGAGCTACACCCCAAGTTTGTGTAAAAGTTGTTAGAGTGGCTGTATGAGCTGCAGGCAGGGCAGAGCAGCCACTGTTCCATGCCTTGACTCTAAGGAGAGTGAGGAGTTGTGAGAATGCTGTTTGTGTTTGCATTCACGCTGTGTAACCCTAATGAGTCACTCTGAATGTCCAGTGAGGGATACATTGGAACATGTTGACTCAGGGCAATTATAATGAGACTGTAAAGGGCTATAATTATAGGATTTGCTAATGGGCCTGGGTTATTTTGTCCCTGACAGATCTTTTTCTGGGTCAAGTGCTGATACTGCTGGCAAGTCAAGCATAGATAAAAGTATTTTTACTACAATGAATAGCTAGGACAAGGGTATTATCTCAGTCAACTGCAATAGCCACCTGCTTTTCCAGTGAATATTTGTTTCCTTGTTTCTTTACATGTAGAAGGACAACTGTAATAAATTCAGGAGGAAAAACAAAACAAAACAAAAACCAAAACAACAGCTTTGTTCATCAATTTAGTGTGACCAATAAGGATGTTAATATGTTACAAGGGATGCAAGAAAAACAGTGGGGTCCAAGACCAAATGCAGTATGTAATCCAAACAAAAACAAAGTACTAAGTGCCTTGTGTAGTTCATTTCTTGCAGATTCCTTCAGTAGTGCAGTTGCCATTACCACAGGTACTTCATCTAACTCTCCCTGACAGGCAGTGGGTCATGTAACTCATGAAACTTATCTCTAGAATCTCAGAAATTGTGTTTTCCTACAACATGCTTGCTTTGGATCCCCAGTGTGAGTCAGAGGTGAAGGCAGGGGGCCATTCAGCAGCTCAGCAAACAGGGAGTTATGCACCTTACTGGTGCAGGATCCCATGTCAAATCCCACCTGCCTTTCTTCTCCAACATATGGCCACTCTTGCTAACTTCATTCTTCTGCAGTATTATCTCTGCCTAGTTTTAAAATCAGCTGTTCTCAGGTAGCTGGTGAACATTTATCAAACTGAACTCAAGAATTTATCTTTTCTTGCTTTAATAGATCATTATTTTCAACTTGTGATAGAAACACCTTCTTTGATGAGATCAGTAATGAAATAGAAATTTTACAGAAGATCTTTCACTGCCTGGGTCTAGTACCTGCCTTCCAGACTGGTAATTTCAAAAAGGAGATAACTTATAGAGGGTCTTTTAGAAAAGAGAAATGGTATTTCAAATCCTTGGGGAAACCTTCTCAAAACGTGCAATAACTTTTGTGTGAGACCAGAATGACTACACAAATGTTGTGGTATTTATCAACGATAGAGGGGGAAATCCTGAAAAATTTTAGTACTCAAACTAGATCATTATCGATAACCAGTTTCAGGCATTTAGCACTCAGATGAAATATAAGGATCATAACGTGGAAAAGCTCCCTGCTGAGATATACACAATGCTTTGCAAGAGAAAAGAAATGTTTTATTCTTCGGTAGTTTCACAACAGGCCAATAGTTTAGCTGAGCAAAAGAGTTTTCATATATTGTATCTCCTATTGGACAGGAAGGGTTTTTACTGAAAAACTGCTAATAGCTGTCTAAGATAATCTAATAGGACATTGTCCAGAGGCCTGTCAGCAGAAAGCTGCTAGGAGATGATACAGAAGATAGGAAGATAGAGACAGATTTACACGGAAATCAACTTCCTTTAAAAATTGGCTCCTAAAAAGTCATGATCTGACCCCACATGAACTGCAGAACTTATATGTGTAATCAAGTATTCAAGCAGGCCGTCCATTATTTAAGAATTCACAAATGTATCTGAAAAAATAAATTTATTTTTTCATTTACAAATCCATTACAAAGATCTGTCTGCACAGCAATACATTTTTTCTTCACAGATCTAAATAATAGTTGGTAAATTTACTCGTGAACTGGAAATAAGTTAATGAACATTAGCTAAAAGTTATCTTTATTTGAGTTGGAAACAATGCTTCTTTACAAAGCAAGATACAGAAATTGCTTTTACAGAATATGAGAAGGCACTGTGACGTGTTAAAGCATATGACATGCCACTCACCAAAATAAAAACCATCACAGTCCAGTTTTATCATCTGAGTTGTACCATCTAATTTGTAATAAGCACAGACAAAAAATTGTGATTCCATCATTTTATTACTAAACATGTCATACATGTTAATATCAGGTGGTTTGGGGTATGGCTTTTGTACAGCAACTGGGGCTCTGTAGAGGGAGGCAGTACAGACCATGGAGTCATTTTCCTGTACTCCTAAAGAACAGAGAGTTAAATACTGGATAAAAACCCAAGGAAGAGAAACCAGTATGACAAAGTGCTGTTACCCTTGGAGCAAGATGTAGCAATACATACAGGCCAAGTAGATACTAGATCTCAGCTACATTATTTGTGATTGCAACAATCATAAATAGGATAGGAGAAATGGTGAAATACATATATCTGTCTTTCTGATGCAGCATAAAACTGACATCTTGCTCATTTCTTGACATTAAGGATTCTTCTGCTAAGTCTGTGTTGTTGTTTTCAGAGAAAAAGGGTTATTTTTCATGGTGCAAAATGGTAAATTTCATGAAGTAACGCTGCATTTCATAAACAGATATTTTAAGAGACATTGTCAACCAAATAATGCTTTATAAGGCACTAGAAATGATTCACTGCATGTCTGAAAAACAACTTTTATTCACTTTTAGCTTACTAAAATGTTACTTCTCTCTATGAAGTTGAGTGGCTGCAAATGTAGGTCAGGAATTCTTTGCCCTACTTTTTCCCTTCTCATTCACATTTCTGACTGGATTAGTCTCCTTCCAATGGTTTAGGACTCTGCCATGAGAAACAGACTACAAAGATCAGCAGGGACAGGGTGAGCAATCAAAAAAAACAGCTAATATTTTCTCTCAAAGACACCAGCTCCCTTCAAACCAAACTATCTCTTCCAATCTCACCCATTCTTTTAAACTTATCTCGTGCAAATTCCCAATATATCTGTATTTCCATGCATATGTTTAGATAATGGGTCATAGGCCACTCAGTAAAGTTCAGGTGCACAAAGATTATTTGGGACAACTGGAAGGTCTAAGCTTTGATAATCAGCAGTAAGTGTGACAGTCTGCAATTGCACTGAGGGAAGGGGATGAGAAAGATCTAACATGAACAAAAGGAGTCAGAGTTGGTGGAAATAACTAGGGAGGGATCTGTGTCTGCTGCAACAGATTCACTTCTAGACCTGACAATTGAATTTTGATGTTCTCTTCCTGCTATTGAATCATAGAAGGTGTGCCAGCCCCTGATGGCAGCATCTATGCCACTCCCCTCTGCTTGCTACCTTAACAGGTCCTCCCAGCGTGGCTCCAGGTACTGATGGACCATGGTGGGAGATTTCCACAGAAAGGACTGACCATTTACTGATTCAATGCAGAAAACTGGATGCAAAGACCTATTTCAAAAGGAAATTATGATTGAAAAGTTGATCATTCGGAACTTGAGAACTTGCAGTTTTAGTGTGATTTATGCAGCCTTCTCTCTCCTTGCTCTTCCACCCATGATTGCACTATAATGCAGTCATGGAGGATAAAATCCTAATTTCTGTTGCTGAATGCATGGCTGAAATCATCCAGGGCAGACATGAGTTCCTCTGAAAGTGACTTAGGTCTGCATAGGGAAAGTCCCATCTTGGTAAAATGCCAGCCATTTGCAGGAGAATTTAAATTATGCTGGAAATGCTTTGCTGAAGGCAGGGAATGGCATCCTAGAACAGATAAATGCTGACTTGATTAATATTATTGGACCTCCGCCTTGGTACAGAACTTCCATAGAACACTAAGCACAACATTGAAATCCAGCTTTTCATAATTGCTTACAAAAAGTATTTTCCAATTTATGGTTCTCAAATCACATTCAAAATTTTGTTTTGCAAAGCAATGAGTAAATAATATTGCTAGCTACACTAAAGCTATCAGCTTGGTGTCCTCCATGGAACATACAAAGCAAATGCAGATTGTGTGTCTGTCTGTTCTTTGGGATCACAGTTATGAAACGGGGTTAATCCTCACTTTATAGAATCATTCTGAGAGTTAATTTGTTAATATTTGTGAGGTAGCAGAAATGGGAGTGAGAAGAACCTAAACAGACTGGTTAGAAAATCAACAAATCTTTATTTGACGCAGAGTCAGAATCTTGTATGAGAAATAATGCTGAGAGCCCTACCTGGGTCAGATAAATGCACAGGCTTAATTACTGACCAGTGAGTGAACATCAGCTTCCTCTGTGCTGGGGTGAGACAGGCCCACAGTGAATGTAGTCAGTTTGTAATGCATACCTCCATTTTGGTGTTTCCTCATTTTCTACTTTTTCTTGTGACCTTTTCCTTTCGTTTGTAATACACCACTCGTTGCCTTGTCACTGCTTCAGTTTTGCTGATGTGGAGCCAAGAAGTTTTTTCAATATTTTCTCAATATAGTAAATGTTATCAGAAATTTCTGTCAAATATTTAAAATCCTAGTGTTCTAAAGAGCATTACAGAATTGCTTTTTGAATGCTCTAAAAATCTGAAGTACAAAGTAGTTAAAATCCTCATCAGAAAATTAAGAAGATTGCCTGAAGGGCCGTGCTCTGGATCTCTGATAGCAGAAATGAGTTCCAGACTGCTTCCCCACCTGTGTCAGTATTTTGTATGGAAAAATAAACTGCTTGCAAAAATGTATAGGGAAGCAGGAAATCTGGAGCCCAAAATATGGCAACATGCACAGACCCTTGCTTTATAATTGTGTGCACTGTAGACCATCTGTCTAGCAGTTAAATACACTCCCATTTAAATGAGCAAGTACATTTAATGGACAAAATATTAAGATCACTGAGGGGTGAAGTTTTTTATTTGCAGTGTGCAAATGCCAGAGTGGAACCACTTGTACATTCTCAATACTATACATCTTTAAAATAACTAAGAAAAATTACTTCCTACCTGCTGCATACCAAAAACTTACTCCTTTTAAGCGAATCATTACAAACTGGAATTGAAAGCCTGATGGTCTCATGGTCTCCATTCCAGAAGTATAAATCAGGCTGCAGCTCAGCTACTGCTCTTGTGAACTCTTTAAATACATAGAGAGTGAAAAATACTGGGAGGAATGGTTTAATGACTTTACTTGAAGTATTCATTGTCATTTCAATCATCTTTTAAACAAGACAGGACTGGAGAGATCTTTCCTAAACACCTTAACTAATAAGTTGTCAGTGTTTAAACAACAATTACTGCACAAAAATGAAATTAGCTGACGTGATCAAGCCATATGGCTAATATAATTGATTTGTTCAGATTTTTAAAAATTATGAAAAACAAAGCCAGAGCAGCAGCATAATGTAATTTACAAATTTAACTAGAGGTGATATGGTCTATTTAGTTCTACAACAAATAACGTCTTCCTGGTGTTTTAAATTAAGTAAAATGAGGGAGGGACGACGTTGGGTCCTAAATAGACCTGAGTGGGAAAAACGAATTTCAAAGGGCTCGGGCCAGTAAAGTCACTGGCTGTTAACCAGGGCAAGCGCTGATAACGGGAGCTTAGGAGAGCCCGGGATTCGGAGGAGCAGCCCGGGTGTCCCCCGGGGCCGGGGTCGGTGCCAGCGCCGGTGCCAGTGCCCGTGCCAGTCCCGCCCGGCTCCGCCGCCCCCCGACCGGGCCCCTCGCGTCCCCCCGGGTGCTAGCCCGGCTCTTGGAAAGCAGGCAGCTCCCGAGGGGGACCAAGCTGTGGTCACGAACAGGTACCCAAAAGGCTCGGGATCGGGTTTCTGAGTGCTTTTTCAATACTCCTGAAACTTGGATTCGATCCGTAATTTTTAGGACTCGCTCCCTGTCAAAGGGAACGGTATTTGCCCTTTTGATTGACTCGCACTCAGCGAAACAGAAGGAAGCCATAATAAATCTGCACTGGAAAATGTATTTTTTTGTGTTTCTCTACTCTGAAGTTTTTCAGAGCCTTCCTTAGCTACTTTGAGGATGTGTTTTTCCCTTTGCCTGATCTTTGTGGAGGTTTCTCGATACTGGCTGAGAAAGACAATTTTGAGTCCGGACTAGCAAAGGAACGGAAGTTTGGGAAAGGGAAAGGGAAAGCTTTGTTTTTCTGACAAGTGCAATAGGATGCAAAAGCTGTGTGTGGAGGAGTCCTGCTGGCTGGTGTGTGCAGTGGGGGAGTTTTACCCCTCTCAGAAACACACCACAAGCACCCTAGAGATGTCTTTGTTCTATAACAAATACTCCGAAAAGATTTTGTGCTTAGAATCAGCTTGCTTGTTTTCTCCTACAAAACTGCTCTGGTCCTGACGACCACCTCACGCTGGAGAATAACGCCACGAGAAGTTGAATGTAAAAGCCTCATTTGCATAGTCTGGAAACTATAGACACGGCTTTACTGATCACTCCTCTGAAATTCTCTCCCGTCGCTAATAAGTTAAAGTCTCATTAAGGTGCTCTGAATCGAGTTTTAATAATGTGTTAATAATCTCTTGCCACTGGTTAGAAAAGAAAGGCTTTGAAGCAGCTGGTGCGCTTGGAAGGAAGTGCATCCCGGCGGGGCAGGGTGCGCAGGCTGCCCGCGGAGCGGCTGGGCAGGAGCGCTCCCACGGGACACTGCAGGAGGCAGCTGCGGCCCTGGGCACCTCGGACACTGCCGCGACTCACGCGGGGAGGGCAGGGACGGGCAGTCCTGCCCGCTGTGTTACACCCCGGCAGGGAGGGGGGAGATTGATGATTGATTGATTGATTGATTGATTGATTATTTTTAAAAAAGTGCTTCAAACAAGAATCTGTCCCTCACATGATTTTATAAAGAAAACAACTAAGATGTTGTTGGGTTGTTTTCTCCCCTGTCATGAGAGTCCTTCTGGGTGAAAGCAGTAAGTGGGAGTGGGAGACCCGAGCCTCTCTTGCCTCTGAGGGTGCACGAGGCCTTGCCTGGAGTGGCACCACAAGCCCCCAGGACCAGAGGCCAATGCTCATGAGAACTTGTGCGAGGACGAATCTTTAGCTGAAAAGATCATCCATGATTAATGGTTTATCAGGAATTCATCTTTGCTCTCTCAGGCCCAACAGGCCACACAAGGCCTTCAGAGATTGCTTTCCTACTTGTAATACTGACTTCCCTACTGCGTCTCCTTGGCTCGTTACTATTATCATCTGGGCTTAAATTTCTCTTTTTAAACAGTGTAATCTTTCTTCGGTTGTGCATCCTGGAGTAAAAAAATGGGTATCATTTTCACATCAAAGAACTGTCAGTTCCCCTTATGAATTGCTGCCCCTCGCACCCTCTCTAAAACACTACCCTTGACACCCGAGCATGCGGAGCACGGTGAAGATATATCGTTGTAATCACAGCCCTTATAATTGAGTGTTGTGCCGGAGAGCCGCAGCGCAAGGGGCTCAGTGGACGCCCGCACTCGCCCAGCGGGGCAGGGGCACTCACACACCCAGAGCGTGCCAAGCTGCTCCGCGCTTCCATCCGGGAATGGCGCTGCCGTCGGCAATCGCCCGGCGGGTCCGAGGAGCCGCGCAAGGCTGCTCTGCGCGGAGACAGCCCAGTCTCACCCGGGGCAGGCGCGGGACACCGCTCCCGGCTGACGCCGCCTCCCCGGGACTCCCCACGCCCTCCCTCGCCGCCGCCTGCCCCTTCCCGAGGGGCTCTGCTCGGCCCAAGCCTCTGCCCTGCTCCGCTCGGGCTCCCCCGGCGGGTCCCCAGCAGGTGCGGGGAGCGTCGAGGTCCTGAGGCCGAGCCGCTGCTCCCCCCGGGACTGCCGGAGTCCTCTCACCCGTCTCTCCGCTCGGACGGAGGCTTTGCAAAGTTTCTCCCCGACGCGTTCCCCCGTGCCCCGAGCGTGGGGAGACGGCTGGAGCCGCGGTACATCCTGCAGCGCTCCTGCTCCTTGCCCGCTCCCCTCTGGGGTCGGCGGGACAGGGGCAGAGCTGCGGATCCTGTCCCCTTCCCGGATGCCGTGTCCAGGGCCAGTGGGGCTGGGGACGTGCGCGGCGCTCACCCGGCCTTTGGCGCTTCCCCTCGCCGAGCCGCAGCG
This sequence comes from Monarcha castaneiventris obscurior, assembly GCA_026261815.1. Lineage (NCBI taxonomy): Eukaryota > Metazoa > Chordata > Aves > Passeriformes > Monarchidae > Monarcha > Monarcha castaneiventris. The sequence continues at coordinate 463,760 of JAMPIT010000467.1, read as the reverse complement.
CTCGGTTTGGTCACCGGGAGCAGGGGAGCCGGTGCCAGAGGAGAAAGAGAGCTGGGAAGGAAGCAGTCCTGTCTGGAAGGGGGGCGAGGCAGCACATAAAGGGGAGCTGCAGTTTCCTGCCCGATCTCGTACGGAAATCAACCCAAATCATTAAATATATATATATATATATACTTCCTTGTCATGGAAAAGGAGAGCCATATCTGGTTTTGTCATTTGGTGGGGATTAATTAATACGAGATGGCTTCGCCAGATGACGGAGCGAGAAGACCTCTTTCTATTCACCCTTGAGCTCCACGTCCAAGGCAGGGAGTCAGAAGCTGTATCCGTCCCGTGTCCCCGCCTCCCGGGACTCCCCTCCGGGCTGGCATCCGCTACTGACCCCAGCGCACAGCCAGGGCACGGCGGCACAGGGCCAGCCTCGGGCGGGAGATTTTTAAGGGTGAACCCTGCATTGGCAATGCTGCTCCGCCGAGGCCTTGCTGGCAGAGAGGCAGGCGGCGGACAGGGCCGCAACGTTTTGAAACGGATCCGACAAGTCTAAAATTCCCTGTGTGCCCGGGGAAGGCTCGGGCTGCTCCCCGGCCCAATGGCTCCGTCAGACGTGAAGCTGCTATTTCAGGTCCTCCTGAAACACTGGCTCGGTCATCATCACCCTCACACTGATCTGTGAGCTCCTCTTCCATTAGCGCTGACCTGTCGAAATCCATGTGTGCCCCTCTTCTTGCTGATTACTAACTTCAACCCGTTAGAGATAATGTTGGAAAACTGCGTTATTAGCTAGCCTTAAGGTAATTAGTACTTCCCCCTGCCACCGCGTCTGTTATACAACGCAGCATGTAAAAGCCGAGTGTCAGCCCCGCGCATCTAATATTCCTCCAACACAGACCACTCATGGATAATGAGTCAAGAGCCCTAAGAGGAGTCCAAGTAAAAAACACTTATCACGAGTCTCTCTTTGAGGACAGTAATTAATTGCGTCCTCGGAAACACTAAGTGCTCCCTCTAAGCGACTTGCTGGCTCTTTTGGAGAGAGATAAATTTCCTGGAGAATTCAGGGAAGCATTTCCAGATGAGTTTTGCTTATTGTTGTTAAAACACGCACATATACACGCACAAGCACGCATGCACACCCCCGCACCACAGTGCAGCGCTTTCGCCTTTCTTTGGTAAACATTGTTTAAACAAACACCCCGCCTCGGCTGCTGCAGCCAGAGCTGCTCCCAGCTTTAATAAAGGCACAGGGAAGACCAGAATCAG